>CAUYRT010048154.1:0-26240 GCA_963574885.1 Lepilemur ruficaudatus
TATTCTTGGAGAAAGAACCACAAGAAAAAAGAAGGATAGAAAATACTTAATAGTGTAAAAAAGCAGGTATAAACACTTACCTTTCTAGAATTGAACTATGATCCACAAACATGCATAAAAGCACAACAAAGCAAAATGAAAAATAAATATCGAGACAGAAATTCATTCTGATTCCACTAAATTAGCAGAAGCCCAAGAGTGAGCTAGTTATGGGAGATTCGTGAATTTGTAAACTCATTTGTGCATGGCTGCTACCAATTTGTGAAAAGAACAAGGATATAAAGATAATTAAATACCATCGTAGCAGCAATCCAATTATTTAATCGGATTCCCTGATAAGGAATGATGATCTTTTCTAAAACCTAAAAGAAAAGCTGATGCACAAGATTAGTTGAAAATGGTTAACTTTATCCTTAATTTATAGCCTTCTTAAGTTATTCTTAAGGAAAATTTAACTTTAAACAATTTTTGCTTTATCTCCTTTACAGAACTTAAACCACACCGTCAAGAAAAGAGATAAGTTAAAATTGGGCAATGTTGTTGATTCCAGTAGCCAATACACAAAAATAGTATATGACTTAGGTAGTTAATATAATCAAATGCAAGAATGTTAATGTAAGTTGTGGAAAGCCATGTAAATAACCTGAGAATTAGATTGAGGGCTTCCTAGACATCAAAAAAGAAAATGAAGCCATATATTTTGACCTGGAGCCAAGAAGCAGTAAGGATATCTTAGACACGCCTGAGAAAGAAAATGAAGACACTTCAAGAGATAAGGATTAATAGAGACTTAGCAGAATAGAAAAATCAATGAGATGTATAGTTGTCTAGATGTCAAATTCTTGAATTAAATTCTTGATTACATTTATTAATAATAACTGTATAAAATTACATATTTTATATTACTATAGACAATAAGAATTTAATTGTTCAAAACTGAGGCAGAAGATGAAAGAATCTATAGACAGGAGAGTTTAAGAACATCAAGAAAAGGTAAGCAGAGTGGGAATTTGTAACTCATAAAAATTTGTGTATAAAACCGGCCTGGCGCGGTGGCTCACGCCTGTAATCCTAGCACTCTGGGAGGCCGAGGCAGGTGGATCCCTCAAGGTCAGGAGTTCGAAACCAGCCTGAGCAAGAGCGAGACCCTGTCTCTACTAAAATTAGAAAGAAATTAATTGACCAACTAAAAACATATAAAAAAAATTAGCCGGGCATGGTGGTGCATGCCTGTAGTCCCAGCTACCCGGGAGGCTGAGGCAGAAGGATCGCTTGAGCCAGGAGTTTGAGGTTGCTGTGAGCTAGGCTGACGCCACGGCACTCACTCTAGCCCGGGCAAAGAGTGAGATTCTGTCTAAAAAAAAAAAAAAATGTATATATAAAACCACGTCTCTTTTATTATACAGGCTCCTTTAACTTATTTGTAACACAGGTTAAAATAATAGAATACTATTTGGGGAGAAGAGTAATGGAAATTGTTGACATTAGAGTGAACAGGACAGCCCAAATCCATGAGAATAGAACACTGGAGCAAGTAGTTGTCTTTTTAAATGCTGGATTTTAATAGGCTTCAGACTTTGAGGAAGGAGAAAAATCCAGGAACAAAAGCAAGATTGGAGATAGTAGTGGATACCCTTATTTGGAAGCAGGGCACCTATCTTCTCTTCGAAGTTCCTTCTCTTCAAAGAGTAAACCAGCAAAACAGAACAAATCAACAAAAACAAAACCAAACAAAAAACCTACCTAGAAATTGCATAGAAATACAAAGGATACATTCTTCTCTTCAACTTTGTGTAATGAAGACATTTAAAGCTAAAGTTCTCTATTAAGAAATTAATATCACTTATAATAACTATCCAAAAGATACTTACAAATAAATTTAACCAAGGATCCAAAAGATCTGTACACTGAAAACTATATAACATTGATGAAAGATATTAAATAAATAAATGGTAAAATATTTGGTGTTCATGGATTGAAATAATTAATATTGTTAAAATGTTCATACCACTTAGAGCAATCTATCGATTCAATGCAATTCCTATCAAAATTCTACTTTCATTTTTCACAGAAATCCTAAAATTCATATGAAACTACAAAAAAAGAGCCAAGAAGACAATAGTGAGCTGAAAAAAAAAAAAAAAAAGCTCCACCACTGGGGATGGGTGAATTCACACCTAACGGCTGTAGTGCACACTGTCTTGGGGATTGGGTATGCTTATAGCCCTGACTCTGGCTGTGCAAAGGCAATATATGTAACCAGAGCATTTGTACCCCATAATATTTTGAAATATAAAAAAAGAAGAAGAAGAAAGCTAGAAGCTTAACACTACCTTATTTCAAAGTATATTACAAAGCTAAAAATTAAAACAGCATGGTACTGTCATAAAAATAAACACATCCATCAATGGAACAGAATAGAGAGCCCAGAAATAAACCCACACTTTTTTTTGTTTTTTACTTTTAAAAAATTTTCAGAATATTACAGGAGTACAATCATTTTGGTTACATGATTTGCTTTTGTGGAGTTGGAGTCAAAGTTATATATGTGCCCATCACCAAGATAACATGCATTGTACGCATTAGGTGTGAATTTACCCGTCCCCTCCTCTTCCCACCCACATGGTTAAATTCTATTGAATTTTACTACAATACATGCACATGGGTGTTGATCAATTAGTTCCAGTTGAATAGTGAGTACATGTGGTGTTTGCTTATCCATTCTTGCAATACTTCACCTAGAAGAACGGTCTCCAGTTCCATCCAGGTTGTTACAAAAGGCATTACTTAACCATTTTTTATGGGTGAGTAGTACTCTATAGTATACATATATCACATTTTATTAATCCACTCATGTATTGATGGGCACTTGGGTTGATTCTACAATGTGAATATGTGTGTGTATATACATATTGATAAAAGATTCAATTCATTTTTAAGGTTATGAAATTTTTATGTACCTGAAACCTCAGTGAATAGTTAATATAACTAAATAACAAAGAATAATCAATAACAAAACTTTGTAAACAGAAGTATATTTATAACCTTTACTGTATTTTTTAAAAAAGAGTCAATATGATAAGCTAAACGTCTAAATTAAAAAGTTAAAAAAAGAAAACAAAATAAATCTAAAGTGAATAGAGAAGGCCAGAAAAGTGATGTCAGAAAAACTATAATACATGATATACATATATTTGACAATGTAGTAATCTATATATAAATATGTAATGTATATAATATATACAGTATAATACATATTAATATATGTAAAAAGTACTAATATCAATCAGTAAAAACTTGAGAATATTCATCTACAAAAAGTTAGCAAAGTACTGGAAGTGTTACTTCACAGATGAAGACATCTAAGGGTCAGCAAACGTAAAAATATTTTTAATTTCTGTAGTGAAAATTACTTGCAAATTGTAACTAAAATGATATACCATTACAAACTCACCAGAATAGCTAGAATGAATAAACATTAGACAATATCAAATGCTAGTAAGAATTTTAGCAACCAGAATATAAACATTTCAGATGAAATGTAAATTGAAACAACCATTTTTGTAAACTGGCAATATCTACTAAAGCCAATTATATGCCACCATATGACCCAGAAATTATACTTATGTTTATACCTAAGAGAAATGTATATGCTTTTAAATCAAAAGACATACATAAATAATATTCATGGTAGTAGTAGTCATAATAGCTAAAATTGAAATTGAAATAAACATCCATCAATCATACAATGAAAAAATAAACCATCTGTATGTATAAAACTGAATTATATATAGCAATTAGAATGAAAACCATTCCTACATGCAACACATGAATATCTGAAACATAATATAAGGACAAACAATCCAAAATTGAAGAATACGCATGATTGATTTCATTTATATACAATTCAAAAACAGGCAAAATAAATACATGTGTTGGAAATCAGAAGTCTGTTTTCCTTTCAAACGTAATATCAGAGACAGGCACAAGAAGTACTTCAGGGCCTTTGGTAATATTCTATTTCTTGATCTGGGCACTATGAACATAATGGTTCAATTTGTGGATGTCATTAGGCTGTAATCTATTTGTACTTTCTTGTCTGTATGTTTTACTTGTAATAAAAAGTTTTTTAAAAAGAGACAAGATAATTATGTTCCATATCACCACCAGTTCTATTCAAATGAAAGCCTACTTTTCTATACAACTATAAGTAAATGTATACTTATAAAGGTTAATGGAAAAGAAAGACAGTTCATTATTTGTAAGAGACATGATTTCTATGTAAGAGGCAAGGATTCCACAGAAATATTTTCAGAATTCTAAAAATTAACAAAATTTTTGTAAGAACAATATGCAAAAAGCAATTGCATTTCCATTGAGCAATAAATTGGGCAATGATCGAGTTCATCACTTCTTTTGTAACCCAACTCAGAGAAAATTGTCCATTTTTTTAAACAAAATAAGTATTATTAGATAAATGTGTGAAAGTGAGATGTGCAAAATTTTCATATGATTATTTTTTGCCTATGGAATCTGAAAGAAAAATGTTGAAATCATCTTTATGATTGTGGACTGGTTGGTTTCTTCTTCAATTATTGTCAGTTTTGATGAGAAAAGCAACACCAAGCAAAAGATAACCCAGAAAAAGAAGGTGTTTATCAGACAAAATAGAAATCAAGGTGGAAAGTGCTCAAAAGAATAGAAAGATTTCATATCGATAAAAGACACAGCCTACACCAAAAATATGACATTTGTGAGACTATATGAGCCTTACAACACAACTTCAAAATAGACAAAGAAAATTGTCCATTCTTTACTAACGCCTTGAGATGTATGGTTTCATGCATTTTGTCTATTATTATTGTTATTAATATTTTTTAGTTTCTTTAAGGATTAAGAGTAAATCTGGTCCCTATTCCTCTGTTCAAAGGGAGGCCGCTTTCTCTTCACACTTGCTTGTTTTATTCAGTGGGTGCCCCTGTCATTAGTATGTAAATTGAAAGATGTCAGGGGCCACACTTCTCTTACTTCTTGAGAATTAAAAACAGCCTAAGCTCAGGCTCAGTCCTGGGAACCCTGTGAGAACTGAGACAATATATTTAGAACAGAACTGTATTATCTGAATAAATGAATGAATGAATGAGCTAATCCTCAGTCAAAACATATCCTTCCATTAAAATAGTTTGTTTCCAGCTTTCCTTATTAGGTCTTACTACCTCTATTTCACATAGCTACTCACATTGTATCTGCTGCCTGGAACACCTTCTTTATTATCCTAATAGTTTTCATTTGATCACACCATAATCTTTTCTCACCCTTTCAACTTCCTTAGCATTTAGTAATTTGATTGTTTGAGATTGGCTGATGATACTGACGTTTATTCTTTTATGATTATTCATACATTATCCTTTCCTAATTGTACAACAAACTCGCAGGAAAAGCTACTACAGTATACTCTTTATTTCCTTAGTTTACTTTTTGCTATTCAAGATCAAGTTGATTTTATGAGTGTTAAAGCGTTAGAAAAACTTATGTGAATGGGCAGTCCAGGGGAGAAATCCTTGACTGAAGAAGTTAGTTAATTCTTAAATTCTTCAATTTAACCTAATGTTTTTATCATGAATTCATAGCTATCACAAATTTATTTTTTAAAAAAATATTTGATTTGAAAAGAAGGAGCTAAGATGAAGAGAGGATGGGACATACATCAGAAAGACACATAAGCTGGTTTGAAGACTCTGTTCCTAGAAGTGCACTCATGAATGAAAATGACATGCCAGAAACCAGAATCCAGAGATTACGCTTTTCATTTTCTGATCCATGTTTATTGTTTGATTAATCTTCTTAAAAAGACTCAGCCAAGCTGAGAGGAAATAATAAACTATTGCTAATAAGACATATGTTTGAGATTCAACTTTCTTAAATATTGATCTGTTCTCATATTTATCCACTATCCCTTATGAATATGGATAAAAATTGTCAATAAAATCTTAGCAAACTGAATTTAGCTGCACATCAAAAAAACATAATAATAATAATCCACCACAACCAAGTGGCCTTCATTCCAGAGATTCAAGGATGGTTCAACATAAGCAAATCTATAAATGTGATCCACCACATAAATAGAAGCAAAACAAAGATTACATGATCCTCTCAATAGATGCAGAGGAAGCACTTGACATTATTTAGCACCTCTTTATGATCAGAACTCTTAACAAAATAGGCATAAATGTAACATTTCTCAAAATTATAAAAGCTACATACAGCAAACCCACAGCCAGCATCATACTTAATGGGGAAATTTGAAAACATTCCCACTTAGACCTGGAAACAGACAAGGTTGCCCACTGTCACCACTCCTATTCAACATAGTGCTAGAAGTCCTAACCAGAGCAGTCAGGCAAGCGAAGGAAACCAAGGATATTCAAACGGGGAAAGAAGAGGTAAAACTATCACTCTTTCCTGACCATATGAAATCACAAAGATTCTGCCCAGAAACTCCCGGAATTTCTAAATAAATTCAGCAAAGTCTCAGGTTACAAACACAATGTGCACAAATCAATAGAAGTCCTTTACACCAATAGCAGTCAAGCTGAGAATCCAATCAAAGACTCAATACCTTTCACAATAGCAACAAATAAAAAAAAAATTCTGGGAATGTATTTAACTAAGGTGGTGAAAGACCTCTACAAGGAGAACTATGAAACACTGAGGAAGGAAATCGCAGGAGATGTAAACAAATGGAAAAACATATCATGCTCATGGACTGGAAGAATCAACATCATTAAAATGTCTATACTACCCAAAATGATTTACAGATTCACTGCAATTCTCATTAAAATACCTACATTATTTATTGCAGATCTAGAAAAAATAATTCTACACTCCCTATGGAGCCAGAAAAGACCCTGAATAGCCAAAGCAATCTTAAACAAAAAGAACAAATTGGGACCTATCACTTTACCAGACTTCAAGCTAAACTTCAAGGGTATATAAAACAAACAAACAAAGAAACGGTAGCATTGTTCTGGCACAAGAACAGAGACCTAGACCAATGGATCAGAACAGAGAACCCAAATATAAAACCAGCTTTATATTGTATCTGATTTTTGACAAAGCAGACAAAAGCACACACTGGGGAAAAGAATCCCTATTCAGTAAATGGTGGTGGGAAAAGAGCCACATGCAGAAAAATGAAACAGGATCCGTACCTCTCACCACTCACAAAAATAAAATCATGATAAATAAAAGACTTAAACGTAAGTCATGAAACTGTAAGAATTCCAGAAGAAAATGTTGGAAAAACTCTTATAGATATTGGTGTATGCAAAGAATTTATGAAGACCCCAAAGGAAAATACAGCAAAAGCAAAAAGAAATAAATGGGACCTAATCGAATTAAAAAGCTTTTACACAGCTAAGGAAACAATCAATAGAATGAATAGACAACCTACAGAATGGGTGAAAATGTCTGCATGTTATACATTCAATAAAATGCTAATAAACAGAATTTACAAAGAACTCAAGCAAATCAGCAAGAAAAAAACAATCATCTCCATTAAAAAGTGGGCAACAGACATGAAAAGAAACTTTTCAAAAGAATTATAGACTAATGGCCAATAAACATATGAAAAAATTCCCAGCTTCTCTAATCATTAGGGAAATGCAAATCAAAACCACAGTGAAATATCACTTAACACCAGTAAGAATAGCTTTATCAAATGATTCCAAAGCAAGACATGCTGGCATGGATGCTGAGAGAATGGAACACTTATACACTATTGATGGGATTGCAAGCTATTACAACCTCTATGGAAAGTAATATGGAGAAACCTCAAAGAACTAAAAGTAGACCTAATATTTGATCCAGCAATTCCATTATTGGGTATTTAACCAAAAGAAAAAGAATAATTTTATCTAAAAAACACTTGCACTAGAATGTTTATTGCAGCACAATTCGCACTTGTAAAGATGTGGAATCAGCCCAAGTGCCTAAGAATACGAGTGGATTAATAAAATGTGGTATATGCATAGCATGAAGTGCTACTCAGCCATGAAGAAATGGTGAACTAATACCTTTTGTAACAACCTGGGTAGAACTGGAGACCATTCTTCTAAGTGAAGTATTCAAGAATGGAAAATCAAACACCAAATGTAATTAATTGGTCATCACTCATACGCACTTATGTTAGTAAAACTCAATGGGAATCAAGCAGGGGTGGAGGGGAGGAAAGGATGGGTAAATGCATATCTAATAGGTACAATTCACACTATCTGAGTGATGGGTACAATTATAACTTTGACTCATACTGTACAAAAGCTATTCATGTAACCAATATGTTTGTACCCCTGTAATACTCTGAAATTTAAAAAAAGGAAAAATAAATATCTTGATATGTACAAATTATGAAAGTAAACTGAAGAAATAGATTATATAAGTATATGAATAAATAGAATATATTAAGTGTTTACAAATAATAGAAAACATTCATTAAAATATTTTATATAGAAAAAATATTGATCTGTTCCCAAAGATGAGGGCATTTGTTGGGTATAGATGAGTGATATTATACCATTCTATCCCAGTGAGGAAACCCTCTTTAGATAGTTGTCCCAATATAAAAGAAACTATTTTTAAGTAAAAGAAATAAAAAGACAGAGACAACTGACCAAGAGCAAGGAATTCACAGAGCAGATGGTGTGTTGTAGGGGTAACGTTTATATAGGAAGAAGTACTATTTTTATGAGATAAATTAAAAAGTAGTGAGATTTTTTTCAGTTCAATTTGATGAAAAATAAAGTGTCCTTAATGTCCAGGGTGCATTTGATGATAGATGAAAATTAAAGTTTCTCTAAGATATATGATAATTCTTGATAAAAATATACTAATATCCTTGCCAAAAAAAGAATAAGATCCAGAGATAAGGATGATTAAAGACTAAAAATCCAGACATGATGAGATATGGAAAAAAAATGGTCTAATAATATGTGCCTAAGAATTCCCCATATTTCATAGAAAGTGAGAATTATAAATTTACATTATATTCTAATTTATATTATTTATGCATTAACACATTCACTTGCCAATTTACAAAGTACTTAAAATCTAATAGGTGTCATGCTTTGCAAAAACATTAATGAGCAAAAATATACACAATCCTGCTCTTCATGGATCATATTGTCTGATGAAGAAGACTAATAAAGAAATATCAGAAATTGACACATCATAGTTGGGATAAATATATTAAAGGAGATACAAAATGCTGTGGGGGAGCACACTGGATGACTAGGACGGGATGGCTTCTCTGATGAAGAGACACTGGGGACTAAAGGATTAGGAAAAAGAGGAGAGACAGCATTTGAGGAGAGGTGTCAGAAGAAGGTCAGTACAAATTACCTTGGCCCAGCAATCCTGAAGATGGCCAATGGCTGACTATATTAAATGCTAATACAAAAATCGTATAAGAATTTGAGTATTGAAATCTGAAAAATTCTTTATATCCTTATCAAAAATGTACTTAATTGACAAAATTCCATTGAAAATTTGTATTCCTTAAAGGAACGTGGAGAGTATGGGAGACTATAAGAAGCTCGAGTGGAGGGGCGGGGGAGTGCTGTGCTGCTAGATAAACCTGGATGATTCCAGATGGTTCAAGGCTTGGGAACTATCAGCAGGAAGTTATTTTTGTCTTACGAGAAATGAGAAGCAATTAAAGGATCTAAACGTGGGGGTGGGGTTACATGATTTAGTGTACTTTTTAAAGGTCAGCTAGAGTGTGAATGACTGATTACAAGCACGCCCAAGTGGATATGGGATGAGCAGTAGGAGGTTGACATAGTATCGCAGGTTAGAAAACACGGTAGTCTTGACTAGGTTGAGGGAGTAGAGCACAACAGCAGTGGCAAGAACTGAGAGACTTTGTGTAGTGTGCTGAAGGAGATGGGCAATAAATATGAGTCCTACTTTTTAGCTTTAACTGTGTAGATGGTGGTGCCATTCATTGGGATTTGGAAACTGAAAGCAGACAAAATTTGTGGGTGGAAATTGTGTGATTTCATTTACCTGGGCTCACATCAGTCATTGCCTGCTTCCATCATCTGAAAGTAGAATGATCCACGTTTGTCTTGTTGGAAGTGCTCAAGCAGAGTCTGGATGAATAGCTCGTGCAGGTTATTCACTCAGGTTGCTGCAGTGGCTGAAAGATTGCCATTGTGACCTCCAAGTCCTTTCCATCTTTAGTCATTCATGGTTCTAAAATATGCGTCTTTTCACGATGTAATAAATGAAATAAAAAGAGACTGAAAAAAAAGAATGAACAGTCAACTCTTCTTGGATGCTCCTTTACTACATATTCTAAAATAAGAAATTAAAAGTCTCATGTGAGTCCCTTTGGTCTGTCCCTTTCCAGCAATAAGAATAGGCTTTTTAAAAATCTGGATCAGTGGTTGTCCACCTTGGATACAATTATTACATGGTGAAGTATAGCCATAGACTTTTTGAGCAATCCTGGTAAGCCTAATATGAAGCCAAAGTAAAAAACCACTGGTTGAATAAATACAAAACAAATATCTTTTCTTCCCCCAGAACTAAACCTTTGCTATTTTTCAGTAGGCTTAGTAATAAACAGCATCTATAAAACAATGCTGTACACCAGAAATATATTGCTAAAACACATAAATATTTTAAATTTTCTAGTAGTCACAATTAAAAGTGTAAAGAGAATCAGGGGAAATTAGTTTTAATAATATATTTGATTCAACTGAATATTTCTAAAATATTATCATCTCAAATGTAATTGATATAAAAATTTATCAATGAAATATTTACATTCATTTTTGTAGCAAGTTTTTAAAGTCTGACATATTATATGCTTACAGTAAATCTCAAATCAGGGAATAAATTTTCAACTATGCTGGATCCTTATTTCATAAAATCTATGATTAAAAATTAGATTCACATATCTCATTTATTCTAAGCATACTTTTATACAGATACTTCGTCATACATTTCACCCAAAAGTTTTTATATTGACTATATTTTAAAGTTGTAATTATCAGTTTTTAAGTTTTAGTTTATATCGATCAACTAAATAAAATTAGAAATTTAGTACCTCAGTTGCATTAGTCACATTTCACTTTTTTAATAGCCTCATGTAGCTAGTGGCTATCACATTGGTGAATACAGGTTTAGAACATCATCTATATTCTGATGCAGTATAAACAGAATTTTAAATTCCTGTAAACATTTTTTTCGATAGAGGTACTATTGTTTTTATTCCACACAGTTAGAAATTTGAGAATAAAAGAGGTTTAGAATCTTACTCGAGTCACACATTAAGATATACAGTTCAGATTGAAACCCAGTTCTATCTAATTAATACCTGTTCTCTTTCCAGTACAGTATTTCTTTCCATATACTAGTTGTCTTTTCATTATATTATTACAATATTCATCACATTATTGTTTTCTTCAAAAAATTTAGAACAAACTTGAGGTACTGAATAGAAATCAAACTGTTAAGATGAAAAGGACTTGCTGACAGTGAAGCAGTCAATATATTTTTAAATACTAAAGCTCTATGCTTTAATAAAAATATTAATAACAAAAATTAACCATACCAATTGTTTCTCACATTTGTCATACAAAGATACGGTACTTGCTTAATTATTTGTGCAATATATATATAATGTTAATTTAGAATAAAAGAAACGATGTCTATATTGTTGCTAAGTTTCTTAAAAAGAAAAAAATGTTACAACTAGAACTTAAGAACAACTTGCTTATAAATTACATCAGGAAATGGACTACACAACTATTGCTAATTTCTTTCAGCTTTCCTGACACTAATACTTATTTAATCTTTAGAATTCTATAATCTTTTGCTTTCCAAAAGCTTTACTTTTAATTTTCAGTGTTTCTGTAATATAATATTACAACAAATATTAACATCTACACCTGTAACTATGTATTTTTACATAGTCAATCTCTAACTAACATTCTCATGCTGTATTTCTACAGGGTCGGTTCCTGAGAGGAGAATGGCTAATTCAGAGGGTATGTGGATTGACAATTTTAGTACCTGCTGTCAAATTATTTCCCTAACAGGTTGGACCAATTTACACTCCCATGCACTAAGGTTGAGAGTTCCTGTTTCCTGTTCCTGGGCTCCCAAGCCCAGGATTTGAAATTTTTTCTGTCTTTACAATTTTTGCTACTCCTCATCCTTTTTTTAAAAAAAAAAAAATTCATTTCAGAATGTTATGAGGTCACAAATGCTTTGGTTACATATATTGCCTTTGCACAACCAGAATCAGAGCTTCAAGCATGCCCATCCACTAGATGCACCTGTTAGATGTGAATTTACCCATCGTCTCCTCCCCCTCCTACCTGCCAACGCCCGATGAATGAATGTTATTTCCATATGTGCACATAAGTGCTGATAAGTTAGTTCCAATTTAGTAATGAGCACATGTGGTGCTTCTTTTTATGTTCTTGAGATACTTCACTTAACAAGAATGGGCTCCAGCTCCATCCAGGATAATACAAGAGGTGCTAGTTCACCATTGTTTTTTGTGGCTGAGTAGTACTCCATGGTATGCATATACCACATTTTATTAATCCACTCCTGTATTGATGGGCACTTGGGTTGTTTCCACATCTTTGCAATTGTGAATTGTGCTGCTATAAACATTGGAATGCAGATATCTTTATTATAGAAGCCTTTGATTTAAAAAAATGGTAACCAAATAGAACAGCATTACTAAAGTTAATTTACAATGTTAAGATATGTCCTTGGCATTTTGTTAGAGGCTAGTTTTGTCTAAGTTGCGATATGGTTGTATTTTAAAGTTATATCTTAATGTACTGATTCATAAAATACAAGTGTTTTATTTACTTTGAAGTATGTCTTCTGCTACCTGCATTCTCTTTACTCCTTTGTTTTTTTATCTCACTTTCTAACAGTCATTAGGAGAAAGAGTGCTACTTCAAACCAGAGAACTATGTGCAGCCGTGAGTTTGAGTCATATTCTGTGACTTATCACTGCCTTTTCTGACTGTGCCAATCGTATCTTCAGAGCAAAAGCAGTTGTAAGATTCCCGGAATAAGGACTTGCTCCATTTTCTCTAATTCTTTGGATAACTTTTTTTCCTTTTTTTAAAGCAATAAAAGGATTAGCCTATTCCTTCTGTTATTATCATGGCTTAGGGACTTTGGAATCAGTTTTCAAGATCAAATAGAGAAGAGACTTGGAGAGAACTTTACCTCTATCTCAACATAATAACTTGTGGGAGGATGTTTAATATACTTTAGGAGAAAAGATTTTATCTTAAAGGCTAGATTCTTCTATTGAGTAAATGACATTTTACAGGAAATGTTCTTTTGCACAATTTATTACTTTTGTATATTTCTCTCAGAAAGCTCTTTTGGTGTGAAAAATGTAAATGAGGTTTATATTTGTATAGTGCATGTATGTAGTTATTCCATTTAAATATCCTGATAGCTTACCAAAAGGTCTTAAAACCTTGTGTTGTCTTAAAACAATTATTTTTTCCTAGAGCATACAGGTAAGCCACTTTGCTATTGTATAAAATATCTAGCTCTATATTATCTTTTAATACTCTCATGGCAGAATATAACCTCAAGACAAACTTTTGTAGATTTCTTCCTTAAGGAGAGTAAAACACCCTGGGATTTTCAATTATATACAGTATAATATTTACAAGTAGATTATGCTTATACTTTCTGATTTCATAAAATGGTAAAAATGTATACATGGAACCAAAATGGTTATGATATTGAAAGAAACAATCTTTACATCTTTATTTTCTATTTTGAACTATTATTTTATCCAATATTTTTGTTCCTGTCTCAGGAGCTGAGAAATTTGTGTTGAAAAAGTAGTGTCATGTTTAAGAGGATAAGAGTGCTCAGTTTGAATCTAGCACAAACATTTATGGGTTTTATAGTCTTGGGCAAGCTAATCAACTGTTATATATCTGGGTGTCCTGCAAAATGGGAATATGAGTGACTTTCTGCAAATGGTTGTTTTAAAGAGTATATGTGAAGCTCTCTTAGGTGTTCTTGGAATAGAGTAAATACACAGTATGTGTTTCTTCTTATTAGCAAGTGGTTATTTTTTAAAAAATATTAAATGGTTGTTATTTTGAACCTGTTTATCTATGTATACAAATTCAAGAGGACAGTTTGGTGATTTTACAAACTATTAAATGGATATAGAGTGGGTGAAAAATTTATTATAAATGTTCAATCCCAAAGGAAGATTATTAAAATCTATTGTGTAAAAATCCTGCTGATGCTAAATTAGTTTGTGTATGTGTGAACATGTTTATTTTTGCATGTGTTTTCATTTGGAAGGGCTAATGTGAATTAAATGTTAAAATTGCTGAGAGCGGAAATGAGAAAACACTGTCTAAGTTCCTACTGGATTTGATAAGTGAATAGAATTGATAACCAATTCATTTAAGCATATTCTAAATACATAAAACATCATCAAATCCAACTGCTATCTAATTTCACTTAGAGAATTCTTTGATATTTTAATGCTGAAGGAATATAGTGGTACCTTTAAAACTACTGTTGCAGTTTAAAATTCATTGGTCTTAGTTATTTTCAGGTTTATATTTGTAAAGAAACTGCTACAGGTATGTGTAATTTTTTCAGCAACATCAATTAATTTTGATTAACTGACCACAATATGCCATTTTATTTTAAACACAAGGATTTACTAATCTATCTATTATTTAGTAGCCTTCATTGTAGTCTTGAAATAATAGCTGGATAGATCTATGTAAGAATAAATTAGTATTTCACTATAATAACTATTGCAGTCTAAATTCACCTTTATGCAGAACTTGTCAAAATAGTCTCTAAAGTTTTTTTATTTACCTTTCTATTTGGATATAAATACATTTACTTTCTCTCGTTTTATATTCAAAACAATAATAGGCATATTTAATTTAATTACATTTAATTGAATTGCATTTCCTTTAATTGCTGGTTGTTAGAATAGTAGTTCACAACATGCTGATATTCAAGTCTGAATTGCTTCTGTCATAAACTTAAATCAAAACATTTGAAGAAAAATACATTAGTTATATGTAATTTTTCTTCTTTAAAAACAGTTATGCAGAAACTTCATTTTATAGACTACCACCCAAGCTTAGATGTAAAAGGAAATGATCCTACTTTTGAGGCTTTAAAAATTGCTCACTAAATAATATGAAATATGTAATTGATATGAAAATAGCATGATAAGTAAAGAGTTGACAGTAAAAGCAGGTTCACTTTTTTCTGATAATCCGTGAGCAATATTAGTGATGCCAACATTTACATATCACAAATATGCTTACATAATTTATTGTTTACAAAATGCTTTTTATATGATATCATATTATGTCAAAACAAATGAACAAACAACACAAACACCACCACTCACCCTGCCAGAGACTTAAACAGTTAGGGACATTTCATGCAGGAAAAAGTTATGATTCTTTCGCAGTGCAGCACTTGAATTTTTATTCTTGTTATACAATGTAACTAGCTGTATGAGTCTATACAATCATTTAAATATTCTCATTTATAATTTCATCTTTAAAATGCATACCTAAAAAATAAAGACTCATGGGACTTTTGGAGACACTGAATTTTTATAATACATGTAAAGGACTGGTACATTTTTGCTCAGTAAATATTATTTCCCAAGTCTTGTGTGTGTATATATATAATTTACCTTTTGTTCATAACCTTTCTAAACCAGGCTATAATACAATGTATTATAGAATGTGATGATGCTATTAAAAGAGGTGTAGCACTAAATATTAAAATCAATTTAAAATCTATTCCCATGATGTATTATTTTGAAACAGTTATCCCTTTAATTGTGTTTCTTCATAGGTGAAATGGGAATAATAAAACTTATTGCACATTGTTATGGACACAAATATGAGTGTATTTGAAAAAGGTTTAAATTTAAATTATTGAACAAAAGTAAGTTATAAAATGTTTTACACAGAGTTGATCCTAATATTTACTAGCTATATTTTAAACCTATACTTTTCAAGCACTTTTATATACATTCTCCTTTGATCCTTATAAAAATTCTTTGGGATAAAAGCTTAGCTCTGATTTCTGATTTAATGGTGAGAAACTAAGATTTCAAAGGCTAAAGTAACAAGTACAAAGTCTCCCCGACAATGGCATAGTGCGACCTGAAGCCCAATGTGCTCCTTTCTTTTTTTAGGACTCTGATAAACCTACTTGCTTTTGTGGAAAAGCAGCCCCTGATCTTAACAGTTAACAACAGATATTACTGAACTGTTTGTTCTGTTTTACACCTTTTCTTAAGTGTTACCAAAGTAAATATTCCAAGGAATAATAAAGATCTCTCAAGGGCAATTTCCTCATGACATGATGCAACAAGCATTCTTTCCTTTTATTTATCTTTTGACTTAGTCCATTACAAAATACTCCATTACAGACTTAGTAGAGACCAAAGATGTGTGTAAAATAGATTTTCTGCTATCCCAGTCCTATATCATCATTTAGAAACAAATTATTTGTGTTCCACATATAAACAGTCTAGGAATCTGTGAGAAGAAAGTGTAAGGGCCAATAAAATGGTTACTTTTCCAAGGTATCACTCTCAACATTGAGATGCTGAGCAAAGACTCCAATTTCTTGAGTTGGGGACCATCAAAATTTATATAAAGTTGCCTTTGGACAAATTCTGTTACTTCTAGGACATTTTCCCTAATGGTACACATTTCATGAAGTAAAAGAAAATATAAAACAATTATAATAACACCTATATTTATAATACCTAGTTAAGGAATATGAAACCATATATCAAGTTTTGATCATTACATACTATTTTATTGATTACATAAAGAAACATCCTGAAACAGAAGTTAAGACACCTTCTCGTATGAAGCTGCCTTTAAGTGAGGCATGTATTTTCACAGTATCTGTGTATTTTGATTAAAATCACAAAATGTAAGTTAATGTACAGAAAAATAAAGGTTAAAGAATAAAATCAAGCCAAAAACTGAGATGTGATGAAAACAAAATTCTAACTTTAATTATTATTGGGACTTATTATCTTGCATCTAACAATATTCATTTTCTTCTACACTCAATTAGTGGCATACTTACCAATACGTAACTACTAGTCAATAAATCTAGGTCCTAGAAGACTGATGCAATACTAAAAGCTGACATACCTCAGGACATTTATCCCATTTGATAAACTGCAATAGTATTACCTTTCTTTCAGGGGGTACCTCTAAGTCTAATTTTTAATAATTTTTAGTATAGATGCCACTTTTGAGACTCTGGTGAAATATATAGACCTGTTCTCCAAATAAATGCTATCTATGCTGAATATAACAGTCTTTGTACTGCCTGAAAATCATTTAAGGCTGTAGGTACTCAATACATAGTGTAGAAAAGAGAAAAAAATATCATACAATTACAAAATTAGATAAGTGTCAAAAATGAGAGGCTGTGAAATGTTGAAATGCTCTGCCTAGCTGTACTGCCCCTCTTATAATTTTCAGAATACTCAAGAAGTTCTCAGTTTTCTCTAACTACTTTCATAAGCCTCACAATATTCTGTGGCTCTCTGGAAGTTGACTCCAAACCTTTGAATAAATAGATGCCCTCCCAACACCCAGTCCTAGTGAGTTCTGCCGTAGTCACAAGCAAAGCTTCTAGTCAGCTTGTAGAAGGACAGCTATTCTTGCTACTTGCATTAAATATTGGCTTAAGCAAGTCTTGATTGAAACTTTTGTCCCCACATTGACAATATACTTATGTTCTTTGTATTGTACGAGAAAAGATTAATATAGGAGAATTTTCTCTGGTTCTGTGAATCCAGACAGGCACATGGACATGGGTGTTAACTTGCCACTCAAAATCACGCTAAATTCACTCTTCACAAACTATATCAAATATTAGAGTGACAAGTTTTAAAAGCCTGTACAAGCAAATACTTTTTGGATTGCTGTAAACTACCACCAATAAAGCTGAGTGAGATGATAAACATGCTTATTTGAACAATTTATGCATGTTCAAGTGTGGAAATTTATGTGACTATTTTTACAAATATTAAGGTGATATTTTCAAACTGGCTCACCTTTAAATTCCTAATCTTTACACTTAGTGTCACATATTAATCAAATACATAGTCCAAAAAAATATTTTCCTGCTTTGAAAGTTAAGGCAGAAAAAGTTATATTGTTGCTTAAACACATGGGCCTAATAACACATACTTCTTAGTAATCAAAACAGCAAATGTGGAATGCGTGAATTGCTTGACTGGATTTTGCTTAATCACTGAAACATGTATTGCTTCTAGTAAAACTTAATAAAACAACTCTGTCATGAGAAATAGCGCTTTGACAATAAGCTACTTGAATTATCTCATCAGAGGACAATCACTATTAATAAAATACAGACTAATATAATGCATTGTTCAGTCACCTACAGAATATGCCATTCTTTCTCTCAAACACATTAGATTAAAGGAGCTAATACAAAATACAATATTTATACTATTATTAATTGTTATGGCCCCTTCTGGGGGAGGAGAAGTGAACACAGAAGACAGACAATAAATGACAGACACACAAAGACGGTACAAGACTGCAGCAGCCCCTGCTTGCAACGTCTTTATTTTTAACACTGTTCTTTTGGCATCTGTCCCAGTCTACCCCAACCTTTCCCACCGCTACTTTCTGTTCCCAGAATGTTTTCGTCTCAGCATGGACTGGTTCTCACCGCTCTGCCTCAGGGACTTGACGATTGCGTCTCCTCCTTTGCCCTTTCCCGTTTGCGGGTCAAGGCACCCTGGCTTGTTTGCAAGTCACAAGGTTTCTTGAGGCCGATCAACAAGAAACAATCCGTGTGAGAACAGGTGTTCCGAGAACTGCTTTGTTCAAACATGGCTGAGAGATGACCCGGTGTCCATTACACTAATTTTATAGGGTTTGTGAAATAGTAATGTATTCTAAAATAAATGAGAAAAGTTTCTACATAAGCAACGCGTCAGTTTCTGGCAAGATTTCTAAAATCCTGACATGCAGATATTATTAGAAGAAGAATATTAACAATAAAAGTTGTATGGAAATTTTGAATAAAATAAATATGTATAACATAGTTTTGCCATATTAGGAAGCTAGTTAAGGCTTTTCTTTTACTTTTAGAACAGTACTCTCGGCCAGGTGTGGTGGCTCACACCTGTAATCCTAGCACATTGGGAGGCCGAGGCGGAAGGATCGCTTGAGGTCAGAAGTTGGAGACCAGCCTGATCAAGAGTGAGACCCCTCCTCTACTAAAGAAATAGAAAGAAATTAGCTGGACAACTAAAAATATACATAGAAAAAATTAGCCTGGCATGGTGGTGCATGCCTGTAGTCCCAGCTACTCAGGAGGCTGAGGCAAAAGGACTGCTTGAGCCCAGAAGTTTGAGATTGCTGTGAGCTAGGCTGACGCCATGGCACTCTAGCCCCAGCAACAGAGCGAGACTGTGTTTCAAAAAAACAATAAAATAAAATAAAATAAATAATAATGAAACAGTACTCTCATTAAGTTTTCACTCATTAAATTTGTTACCTGTAAAATATTGGCTTCTGTCATTAAGATGATAAGATAGAAAATGTAGATATTGAAAACTCACTTTTATCTGTTTCTTTTTAAATTCTCACTAAAATGAAAGAAAAAGAACAATTTACAAACCCACAAGAATCTAGAGAAATCGAGAACAAATTAAAGAAATGTTTTTATAAACACAATTTTATAAAACGATGACTGAACGAACAACTGTCACTTGTGTTAATTAATGACAAAAGCTGAAACCTTTTATAGAAAGAGATTTAAACAAGAAGTATCCTGTTTTTGTCATGGAACCCCAGCAAGGTTCACTAATTGGAGTCAACTATGAATGTGAAAGCAGAATTAGGTATAAAAACTGAAGGAGTGATTGAAAACCATGTAAAGAGGGTTGAATTTCAACTCTTTCCCACTAAATTATTTCTAGCTGGAGACAGAAAGTTCACTCTTTACATGTGAGGTCCAGGAAGGAACCCAGACACAAGGTTGAGTGGGGCTCAGGAGACAGGCAGAAAGCTGGGTAATTGAGTACATACCTGATGAACGATGAGATCACCAGCCACTTTCCCATGGATAGTTTATACTATCCAGCTAAGCTTATACTATCCAGGAAGGAGGTAAAAGGATTCCCCTCTAGAGATGTGGATTATCAAAATAAAAAAGATTTGCTGGTGATCCCATTTTGGGGCTATCAGTTGAAATGCTTGGTTCTGACAAAATCAGTCAACAATAAAATCTACCAGAAGAAAAATCTCACCCATGTACAACAAAACCTTCCCATCAGTTTTTCCTGACTTTCTTTTAAATATGTCTGCTAGTCCTAGGATTACTTTCTCTCAAATTAATTCCTTGTCATTTCCTCCTCTGCTTGGTCCCACTTTTTGACCCCCAAAGACTGTCCCTATGCTGGCTGACTTGGCTAGATTTAGCCAAAATGAGGCATTGTCCCATGATTGTATGATCAGATATTCTGGTATCTGTGTAACTAACCCCCATACTAATTCTCTGTTTTATATTGTTAAAGTTAAAAAAAAACAACAAATACATAAAGTATTTAAATTTTTCTGATTGACGTTGGACTAGAACAATACGAAGAAATAAGCAAGAATTATCAGAAATGGGAAAAAAAAACTCTGTCATGAAAGAGACAAACAAATTTCAGAGGAAACAAGGACAATGAACAAAAAATTTCAAATGAGCTCTATAATTAATATTTTAAGTAGCTAAAAGATATTGCATAAAATAGAATACATAAAAGAGGATTAAAAGCTCTGTATAAAGGAATTTTCAATAAACAAGAAAGTGTTCTTCTCAATTAAAAATATGACTCCAGAAGAAATTAATGGAAAGATTATAAGATTAAAGTTGAAACTTTATAAAATGTAGAGCAAAACAATGAAGTCATAAAATAAGGGAGAAGAGATGGCAACGTTATATGATCAAATTAGATGATAGAACCTATAACTAATAGGAGTTCCAGAAAGAGGGAAAGGGGAAAGGAGGGAAGAAAATAATTAGAAGAAATTACATTTAAAAATCTCTAAGAATAGTTAGTTCAAGAAGTATTCAATTTTAAGAATCTACATATCACCTTAAAATGAATAAAAATAAATAAATTGTCCTAAACATTTCGATAAAACATGAATATAGAGGAAGGTCCCAAAAGTTTCCAAAGGGACAAAATAAGTCTTATATATGTATAGAATCAAGAATCAGAATGTCATTTGGACGTTTTAACAGCAACGGTGGAAGAGGAAAGACTAAACAGGGAACAGCTTTGAAACTTTTGAAGGAAAAGAGAGTTCCAAATGAAAATTCTATGTCCACTGAAATTACCTGGATATGTGGATATAAAAATAGATTTTTATGAGGTGTGCAAGGTCTCCAAATGGTACTTTTAGGCACCCACAGAAAGCTACTGAAAGATGGATATTCTCCAAAATAAAGAAGTAAATGTATAAAGAAGAAAGGACCAGGTGAAACAGGGCAGGGGAGCAGTGAGGAGAATTTCCGACAGCTGAAGAGCAAACAAGGTGGTCAATAAGTCTCTCAGTCCAGCCTGAAACATGAGGACGTGGAGGCAGATGTCTTCATGAAGGTTAGGAATAGAAAGTGAAAGCATTACTGGATTGTAAATGTGTTTGAATTTATTGAAATGTACAAGTAACTCAGTTGAGTTGGGGAAATAACAAGTGCTGGTGCATGGAAACCTAACCAATTAAATATTAAATCTTAAAAAGAAAGAAAACAGTAAAAGGCTTTTTGATTTGGGTTTTACACCAAGAGTCAAGGTTTTATACTTATACTTTGAAAAATTAGCTTAATGACATTGTAACTTAGTTATTGCTATTTTGTTACCATTGTAATATATACTGTAGTAATATATGCTCTCTCTATATATATATACATACACAAAACATGTTATACACAAATTTTATATATGGTATCCATAATATATACATGTGTATATCATGTACAAAATGTGTAATACATAATATCTATATTATTTTATAATAATAATCTTTGTCTCAGTAAATATCTCATTCATTGATTTTTACAACAGCATTGAGACTTTCCCCCGCTAGATATAGCATAGCTTGGATAAAATACTTTACTTGAATAGATAATCTCAAATGCCCTTTCCAACCACTAAATTCCAGGACTCAATGAATAATTCAAAAGATAAACATTATAAAATATAGCAATTACTGATAAAAAATTATTTCATTTTAAAACTATATTGCCTTAATGTGTTTTCCCAATAATTCAAAATTAAAGAAATATTTCCAGGCAAACATAAAACTTATTTCATGAGAGAAAGAAGCTTTTCAGTAATACGGTGAAATGGATAGCTTATGTTGACAAACATTTATGCATATTTAGATGCAATAATTAGATTTATGCTTATAGTTTCTAAAAATGAATGTGGTAAATTATCATCAACTATAGTGAATTCAGAAGGCTTCTATTTAGGGAATAGCATCATTTAACAATCATAAACTAGAAGCAACTATTTGCAAAGTCCCAATACTTTCATTCTATTCATGTAGAAAAATAATTTTGATGATTTTATTTCTTCCTTAGATATGTTCTTATTCTCACACACATTCTTTTTCATTGCCTATTTTTCTATGATTATCAGCTGTACTTATTATTGTATTATGACAGGCTAATAAATGTTAAAAATTAGCATATTTCCAGAAGATCAATTGTTTTAATTTTTAGCTCTCACATATGAATAAGAACAGTTGAAATTTGTATTTCAGTACTTGGCTTTTTAACTTGACATAATGTTCTCTAGTTCTATCCATATTGTTACAAATGACAGAATTTCATGCTTTTTTTATTATGGCTGAATAACTAAAGTGGAGATGGTTAGTAAGTGCAAAAATATAGTTAGATAAAACGAACAAGATCTAATATTTGATAACACAATGAGGTGACTACAGTCAACAATATGTTATTTTATAGTTTTAAATAACTAAAAGGAGTGGAATTGGAACATTCCTAACACAAATAAATGATAAATGTTTGAAGTGATGGGTACCCAAATTACCCAGATTTGATTATTTCCCACTGTATACCTGTATCAAAACATCACATGCACCCTCCCCATAAATATTAACATCGAACTATTACATACCCTTAATAATTATTAAAAAGCTAAGAACACTATACAATAAAGTTTGGCTAATTTGGAAGCCAAAATATTTTAATTTGGTTTGAGACAATATAAACTGGTCAACTAACTAACCAACAGTAAAAAAAAAAAAAATGCATATTTAAAATTCTACCACAACATTTTAATATGAACATAGATTAAAACTTACTGATTTTTAATGCTAACCTCGCTGAGTTAAAATTCACATCATATTCTCACATTCACAACCTTATGCGATCATGGTCTCACAATGTTCTTCACTCCAAGATGAACATAATATTAATATAATGTTTTTACATATCATTTAATCACTTCCAAATACTCTTAATTACACAGAGGAAAACTTAAAACACCATATTCTAGTGTAATAGATAACAAAATGATCCTATATAGTCAATATACTTAATCTCCATTGTGAAAGTGCTTTATCAGAATTTGGTACTTAATAACAAACATTGAAAGATGCCTACTAGAGTAATTTTGTTTTACTTTTAATTTTTATGAGGTAAAATTTAAGGCCTGATATTCTTTAATGCTATGTGATTATCTGAGTTAAAGTAATTTTAAAAGAATAGAATCCTTTTCCAAATTTAGTACCTTATCTGTCAAAAATATTTTTATTTAAGAACTATTTTGCATATCAAAATATCCACACAATGCCTTTGTTTCTTCATATTCTAGCTAATTTCCAAAGAATGCCTATATTGAGATTAGGAGATACAGTTCCTCATGGTATACTACAATTCCTGTCAACAAGTCTTTAGATCAGCAATGGTACATACTGCCCAGGGTATTTGTTGCATGGCTTGGGGAGGCAAGGATTCAGGTCAATGTCTGTTTCTAATATCAACGTTTCAAATGTTAGTTGCCAAGCAATGAATAAAATCCCATTTAGCGATTCAAATCTCTGCATATTAACTGGGCCTTTGGGGCTGATCACCTTCTTACTCTGAGTGGTTACAGTATTGTGATGGATAGGCAATGGATTTGATGGGAGAGGAACTCCTTCTGAGTGTGTCTTTCTTCTGTATCAGGCATAGGCTGATATATTTTGTGATTTCTGAGGCATAATGGAGATCACATAATATCATAAGACAGATATGCTCTGTTTACCAGGTGTTTCTTTTCCCACCTAGTCCTAGAGGTGCAGAGGTGATCAATCCTGGCACATATAACCAATTAAAATATTTAATATATAAGGCAGTTCTTATAGTAATTAAAAATAGATTGAAGCCCTAAAGTAATGAGTTTTAATAAAGCCTTTGTGGCTAGCATGATTAAATGAAGATAACCTAGTGATATCTGATTTATTATGATATTTTACAGTTAAATCTCATGTCAATTTCCTGTGTCAGACTCCATTTTCTTTTTTAAACAAGATGAGATCGATACCTGCATTTCCTTTAGAAATATGAGACAACCTAGAAACAAACGCCAACACCTTCTGTAAGTCCTTGAGAGAATAAAATGGAATACATTTTTAAAATACATTTATATAGAAAATGATTATATAGAATATGATTATTGATATATGGAGATTCAGATCAGGTAAAACATGAGGAACAATAATACAGCTAATTTATAGGGAGTTTAGTTATCTTCTAAATGACAATTAATTGAATATATAGTGACACATAACATAAAAATATGGATTATACTGGTTTTGTTTGGGAAAAAGGGAAGAAAAGAAGACGCACTTGCCATTAAAACATTTTTCTGCCCTTTTATACTACATATTTAACTAGATAACTTCATTAGTTATCATAAATTTTTATCTAAACTCAAATAAAAGAAAGAATTTATGTAATGACAAATTATTAACAGTGTCCATTGGGATTCTCATATATTGCATTGGGATAGTGAATGATATTAATGGAGGTACTTTTAACCTATTTAACAATTAATTTGAATCAAGAGTAGGAGAAAAAAGAAGAAAAATTGGAGCAAAAAAGGAGGAGAATTGCCTAGAAAACTTGTCATGGAAAATATACTTTCTTAAAACATTGGGAACATAATACACATGGTTAAGATATAGATTTAAAATATATTTACTAAAAGAAAAGTAATAATTTAGATATATATATATATTGAACATTGCCTATCAAGAGGCATTATTTTCAATTTGTTAATATAAATTTTTATAATAGTATTTGGACATTAAGGAATTATGAGGTTAAGCACAACACCTATATTATTAAAAAAGAATTCATTTTAGAGTGAGAGCAGGCAGATAATAGACAAAGCTGATGAAGTTAATGTTCGAAAGCTGTATGTTTTGCCATCAGAAAGATAGCTCATCTAAGATTCATGGCCTAATAAAAGCTAATAAAAGAAAATATAGGATTTACAATTCTAGACATTGCTCATCTCTTAATTGCTCACCAGTATAGAAAAGCAGATAAATAAAAGCATTGGCAAGCCAACAACAAGGCAGAATTGAGAAGTCAAATCTAAAAGGGAGAAAAATAGAAAACAGAACTCCAAGGAGCTGCAGCCAGTGAAATGAAAGGGGTAGACCAGAGTAACTTATATATAAATGTCAGCACTAAAATAAATAAATAAAATAAACAGCACAAAAATGAACGTGTGGCAAAGAAGAGAAAAAAATGCAGAATATATAAATCTTAAATATCAAGAAAGGGTACTAAAGAAAATAATTATAAATGTAGTCTTATTTTTATACCTTAAAGATAAAGAATAAAATGAATGAGCATACTTCAATGAAAAGTTTAATCTCAAGTATTAAATTTAAGATCTTAGAAAATAGCAAATTAAGAAAATCAATTCATGAGTGGATTGTTAAAATCTGGTATATGTTCACAATGGAATATTACTCAATTTTAAGAAATGACAGTAAGTTAGCACCTCTTGTATTATCCTGGATTAAGCTTGAGCCCATTATTCGAAGTGAGGTGACACAAGACCCGAAGAATGGGCCCCACTTGTACTC
>CAUYRT010048156.1:0-14947 GCA_963574885.1 Lepilemur ruficaudatus
GGGTCGGGCGTCGGCGGGGGGGGGGTTGGGCGCCGCCTCGCGCGCGGGGGGGGGGGGGGGGGGGGGCGGGGGGGCGGCCGCGGGGGGGGGCGCCCTCGGGGGAGAGGGAGAGAGACTAGGCACACACGTTATAAGAGACAGACTTGATCACTAATTGTTGTGATCACCCAGTCACATAGAATCCAAAACCAAAGCTACACAAGGTTTGGAACTACATTTGTCTTCCTCAGTGCTGTATCTCCACCCCTTAGCACAGTGTCTATCACTTAGCAGTCACATAACAATATCTGTGCAATGACCAGATCCAGGGAACACTATTAGGCTGCTGTGTTTACTAACAATTCTCGTACGTAGAGTGAGGGTGACAGCTGGGCCAAGCAAGCTCCAGAGGGAGCTTTAGTTTAGGACAACCTGGCCACATAAACCGAATAGACCTCATGTTTTCACTGTCATGCACACCCTTTGGTGGACTTCTCCCTCATTTTGTGATTTTGTCAGGACTGTGAGTCAGAGGCTCCACAATGCTGGCCACAGGGTGGACTCGTGGCCTGGGTTGGGCTGATGATAATGCAACATCCCCTTGGTAACAGTGATAGGTGGACATATGCCCTAATCAGAGTCCTTCCCTGACATACAGACATTGGAAGAGAGAAACATTTTTTTTTCCTGATGGGGTTATTCAACTGAGATCATATAAGTAAACATTGAGCTGCTAGTGACCATCTTTATCAGCTACTTTCAAGAAGCCATGCAGTGGGAGAGAATGAGGAAGCGGGGGCCGAGACATAGAGAAACAGTGACCCCAATATCGTGACTTGAGCACTTTCTTCTAGTTATTTCTGAAACTACCTAATCCAGCCCTGGAGTTCCCATTGTATATGAAATAGTGAATCCCCATTTTTTTTCTTGAGCAAAAACGACTTGGGTTTTTGTTACTTGCAAAATGAGTCTTAATACACCAAGAAATCCACATAACTTTTCTGAGTTTTATATCTCATGGGTAAAATAGAAATCACCATTTCTGCCTACAGTTGGGGAGATTATCTGAGGTCCAGAAGGGCTAACATACAAGAGCATTTTGTAGTGTGTGGTGTGGATGCTGCCATTACCACCTCTCTCCCTTTAGAGTTGTGCTGACTGCAGCCATGAGAGCATGTTAATGGGCTGGGATTGCTGATGACTGACTCACCTGAAGCTTGGGATGGGCAACAGGAGAAAGAAGAGGGGAATCAGAAATGGATTTCTCAGCTAGGGGCGGTAGAATGAGAAACCAGGCAGTCGTGACCATCATTGTTGATCACAATGACTGTGAACCGTGGCTTTGGACAGAGACCACTTTACAAGGCAGTTTGGTTTAAAGGGGCCTGAGCTACTCCCTAGCAACAATATCTTGTCCACTTGCCTTATGCATCTCCCAAATTCCACTAAGTGAGATGTAGCCCTTTGGGATTAAAATCACCAATGCCAACACTCTAGACAGGAGTAATACACTAAGCTGTTAGAGGTCATCAGGAACTTTTCAAGAAGTTTATCAGATCCCTTTTCAAGGTTAAGTTCCTATCAGAGGAAACTTGAAAGCAGCCAAATATTGATAGAAGAAAGAAGAACAGTTCTAGAACAGAGGAAATGCCTCGTGAGTGCCTTTGGGAAGGGGTGAGTGTCCCCGGGCCACTTGAAGGGCATGCACATCTTGGAAGAGAGTGAGCAAAGGCTGAAAAGGAGGTTTAACAGCCCTATTGTTCTGCTGGGAGAGACCATGAACAATTATTAAGCATGACATTATGCCTGTGATTTTTTTTTTTTTTTGCATACCACATTTTGTTTAACTTAATTACAACCTTGCTATTGTAGGGAAAATGAAACTCAGAGAATTTCAATATTTGCCTGAGAGGGTGCCAGGCCTGGGGTTCAAACCCAAGTTGTTATAGCTCCAGAGCCCTTTGATTTTCTACACCAGAACATTTCAGATTCGGAAAGGTTATGTATTAGACAGCTGGTGATTTCAGATTGCAGGCTGCCTGGGTAAACTCCAGATAGGGGCAGTAAGGAGGGTAGGAAGAGATTAAGGACCCTAACTAACAGGAAAGCCACGTGGCCTTGGGTATCTGGATATGGATGAGGTCTTGCCTCCTGATGGAGAAAGCTTTAATTCCCAGGAACAACTTATCAGAGTGTACCTAGCAGCTGATAAAATACCAAACAGAACTCACAAACAAAATTAGAAAAGTAAACACTTCTCTGGTGTTAAGTTGAAGCAAGGTTATTTTAAGAAAGTCACACACACAACCTCCCCACCCCCAAACCATTTGATATCCCTTCCATACTGTCTTTTTTCTTCCACAAAGCTTTATAGATCCAAACCCTTGGAATGCTCTTGTGTGATTCAGCCGTGGAAAAAAAACAGGGTTTTGTTCTATGACAGAATCTCATTGACCATACCACTAGAGTGGTATGAGAGTTTTGTTTTTACTCTTGTGTTTAACATGAACTAATTCCTGGGCTGTTTAGGCCCTTGTATAATTTTTAATGTGTGGAATACCTATATCAGTCTGTATTGTTTCCCTCAGGAGACAATTTCTTTCTAATAGAGGTCCAGAGGTATATTAGGTTTAGGGCTGGCATCATAACTTCATGATTTTCCCTTTCCTGGGCTTTCTGAGCTGGGGAGTTTATGGTATAATTTTTCTATTAATTCCACAGGATATTTTGAGACTTTGGAACACAAACTTCTTAGTTTGGATTAGAAGATTTGGCCACAGATGGCTTTTTAATTTTTGATTCTAGTTGGTTATCTTTGCCCACTCTCGTTGGTGCGTCTGCCTTCCATGAAGGAGGCTGTCCTAATCAACTAGGGAGGGGACAGGGTGTTGGATTTGGGTCTATCAAATCCAATATCTTACAGAACCTTATAGAATCCAAGCCTGGGACTACACAACAGGGAAGCATAGGATTGAGTAGGGACGTGGCTACCAGGCAGACCTGGCTCTACCACTTAGTTTTTGCGAGGTTTTTGTGAGGTCAAGTCAACTTTGGATCATTTTCACGAATCATTTTGAATAAAAATCTGCCTTTTCTGCCCCCCTTAGTGAATTACCAACCAGTGGAACTAGAACCCCAGCATGAGGGTATAGGGGCCAGTAGCAGGATACCAAGGCAGGCTCACCAAGATGTTAGTAAGATCCTTTATTTTGGTGATAATTCCATTTATCTTGATACCTGGACATTAAGAAGTAGCAGGATCAGGATAAAAGGCTTACAAAAGAACACATGGCTGGTAAGACTGAATCAGAAAATTCCATATTTTTTGAGGACCTGTGTCATATCCTTACTGTTCATACATCAAATTTTCAATAGTCTATAAATATTATTAATGAATTGATCATTATTAATAATAAACTAATAAATTTCTTTTTTTCATTTTTTTCCCCAAGGAAGGGAAATGAGTTAATATAGAATTTCACACTTTATCCATAAGGTAGGAAGGAATTAAAACTCACCTGCATTTTACCAGTAGATAAACTGGGGAACAGGTACTACAAGGAATACACGTCCAGTCATACTAGCTGGACTTTCACAGAGATGTTAGCAGGAGACTGGAATCTTGATCCTACAGTCCAGGCTTATTGGCACAGACCCAGTCAGGAGTATCTGGGATGTGTTTACCTGCATGGCGAGGCCAGTACTGTAGGTGTTTCCGATGATGCCATCGCTTTTGATACTTTCGCTGATATTCTCCACGATATCCTTTAGTACCTGACCAAACAGGGTTCTGTAAGCTTCATCTGAACCTACGGGGATCTTGTTGTACATGCAGGTCAGAGCCAAAGTTGCCACTGCTCCTGTGTCTGTGAATCACAGGGAAGTAAGACACCATAATCACCACCACAACAAATGAACAGCTAACATTTATTGTGTTCTTACTGTATCCTGGTTACATGATCTCATTTACTCCTCAGGACAACCTGAGAAATAGGACCTGTAATTATCTCCATTTAAGAGATGAGGAAATGGAGGCTCAGAGAAGTAAAGTAACTGCTCAAGGCCACACAGCCAGTAAGTAGCAGTGCCAGGACCTGAACCCAGATGTGTACAACTCAACAGCTCATGCTTTTAATGAAGGTAGACTGGTAATATATTCAATCCCACTTCTGTTGTGCTGGTGTTTATCTTCCAGGATGTCACCAGTTCTCGAAGGGCCCACCATCACCACCTTTCAGTGAAGCCTCTTGGTCATCTTAGCACAGCAGATGCTGTCTGTTTTCTGAACTCCTTCCACAGTTGTTGTTTATACCCCATTTTGCAATCTTGGTGCTCTCTGCTGGGTTTTGTTGTTACTGTGCTCTGTGAACTCTTGGATGGTGGGAACTTTGCATCCCCCATAGCACCGAGCACAGAAACTTTTTCATTATTTGCATGCAATACACATTTGTGGACTGAAAGAGCAAGCTCTGGGATGTCAAGACCAGAACCAATGAAAGATGTACCGGATGGCACCTTTGATTTCATTGATCTTGCCCTCCCCACCCTAATGTCCACCTGAAAGTTACATAACTTCATTCAAGGTGATACTATTATTGAAACCCAGAGGCAAGGAAGTCCGACCTTCCTCAACAGGCAGAGACGCCTCAGCAGTGTGTGAGGTCCTGGATAGGAAAGGGAGACTGTTCTGTTCTTGGCCCACTGGGAGAGTACTAGAGGAACTGTTCAGCTACTTGTCTGATAGAGACTCAAACCAGGTTGCTGATGAGGTACATAATGCTATTCCATAGAGGGTGACAGAGGAGAAAAAGGGACCATGAATGCGGGTTGTGACAAGGGCCTCCACAGAGAAGGGATCACTATACACAGGAGGGTGGACAGAAAGGGGGCACCATGATGTTGTAGAGGAAAAAGCACCCATATGCGCATATCCCTGCAGAACAAAGAAATAAGGTGGTCCCAGAGCTTCCTTGAAGGGGAACATTGTGGCTTTAGGGTTCACAAAGTAGCTGTTTAACAGAGAGTATTTGGATGTAATAAGGAGAAGCATTGAGAAGAATGGAGAGTGGAAGCATCAGTAGTCATTAAAGAGGGGGTGCAGGGTAGGAATGAGGCAAGACATTAATATTCAGTGTGGGAACAACTCTGACTTGCGTGCACGTGGAGGTTCTGCAGCTGCCAGACATTTCAAGTATTGTCCTCACTGCTACATGTTACTATCTCCTCTTCCTTCATGTACTCCTTAACTCACATGTCCAACAGGCTTTTACTAAGTAGCTTCCATCTACAGACACACTGATAGTCCTCAGCTCCTCCTCCATGCGAAGCTCTCCCCTCCCACTTCCCGGCCAGCTGCGCCGTTGAGTGTTCTGTGCCTCTGGTGTCCCCAGCTCAAGGCAGTAGCAACCTACTCACCCACGTTGAAAGGAGAGGAATCGGCCAGCAGGGTCTTGGCAAAGCTGACTGCTATTGGTAAAGTTGCCTCGAAGTCGTTCTGGCACAGTGCCAAAATCGCCAGACTGAGCCCATAGAAGGTTAATGCCTCGGCATTGGGGCCTCAGAAGGGGATAGAGAACCTTCATTAGACTAACATTCAACATGATGAGGACATTTGTGAACAAAGAACAGCCAAAACTTTGAAATAGAAATTGCTAGAAAACCAGTCCCCAAAGAAAGACACAGTATTGGCAAAGGGCAGCTTCCGTGTTCCTCCAAGACCAAGAGTGTCATCTGGCATTTGGATAGAATAAAAGAGATGATGCTGTCTTCAGACAGGAGGTGCCTGACAAGTCTGTCCCTGGGGTAATGGTCTTTTCTAGGTCATTGTGGATTGGAAGAGACTCTTTCACTTGTAGGATTATCAAAGGGACTAGAGTGAAGGTTGCATGTGTCTGTTTCCTAACTTTCCATTCTCCCCACCCCACCTTTTCCCTTTCTGGGTTTAAAATTCCCAGGGAGGACCACGCTCCTCACTCTCCCCTCCCTTCTAACGAGGTCCTACTTGAAAGTGTCCAGTTCTCCATTTGATTTTGTAGAATCGATACTCTATTCCCAGGGTCTTGGCAGGAGGAGTTGAGGGCCATAATGGTGAGAGCGAGTTGACCAGTGGTCAGGTCTGCAGAAAAGAGAACAAAGTAGTTAGACAAAGACATTTGCAGGGGAGACACAACCAGGGGCCAGGGCTGAGCTCCCTGCTTCTTCTTTTAATTTTTTTTTATCATTAGTAGTTGAACATGGGTCTCTGCTTCTTATCCAGATCATTTTGACATTTCAATAGTGTGAGTAGTTTTTTGATTTATCTTTTCAAAGAAAGAAATGTAGAAAAAATGCTTAAGGAAATATTTGTATTTAATCTAGTGGCCTCTGTACAGACAGATGAGTCCATCAAGAATCCCTGGCATTTGATTCGAAAAGCAGCAAGAATACCTATAGAATCTTATACATAAAAATTTACAGTTACAAAATAATTTAAGCTCTAATATTTAACTCAAGCCTCAAGGCAACTCCTGGGAGGTAGGCAGAACAGAGATTATTTATTATTATCATTGTTATTCATAGTTGTGTTATTGTTACTAGAATCTTCTAGAAGGTGAGGCTGAGCAGGATCAAGGGACTTGTTTGAGGTCACAGAGCTAATAAGGCAGAGCCAGGACTGGAAGCCTGCTCTTTTGATATCTAGTCTAGCGCTCTCTCTGCCTGACTGTCCCTCTCCACGAATGCTCTGACTTGCCCCATATTTCTTTCCAGGTATCTTACAGCTGTGTAGGGGAAGGTGCGTGGATAGTTAAGGTACTATCAGAGGCAGCACTGGGGTAGGGGACACAAAGTTGGGATCTGGGGGTGGTGAGTGGTGTGCAAGATTCAGGGAAGCACGCCAGGGGCTCAGGTGTCTCACCGGCCGTGTCACTGGCCATGAGCTTGTCAGTCAGGAGCTCCTGGGCCTCCACACTGTTGGCTCCGGCCAGGTTCATGGCAATCAGGATGCTGGGGTTTGGGTAGGAGGATGAGGTCACTGAGTTCTCCATGAGCACTTGTATGTCATCCACCAAGGGCTGCTGTTCGGAGGGGACGGCTGAGGAGAGAGAAGCCATTTACCAACCCCTGAACCTTCATTCCTTCTCAGAAACACGATTCCTGTGTCTCTCACATCTTTTAGGAGAAGACTTGGTTAGCATTGGTATCGCAAATGACTAAAGAGAACTGTAGAAAACATTGAGATTTTTCTTTGGAGACCAGTTAGTCCCTACATCTTCTCAAATAACTCATGGTTTTAAGAACGTGATTTTTTTTTATTTAGTAACTCCAAGTAATATGGCTCACAGGCATTTCACATGATTTCATAGAAATCACTGATTTCCCTGCATCTATTTTCTTTTCGTCACTCTGCCATGAAGCATATTAAAGATTTAGGATATGGTCTGTCCTCAGCAGGTACCTAAACCTCCCTCTGGTGGTGGTATCTGGTTACAATAGTCACCAAGTGTCTGTCTTTGTATCATCAACCATCATTCCTGCAGTCCTACTTCCGTCTCTCATGAGCAGACCTCAGTGTCTGACGTCTCTGCCTTTCCCAACATAACTGGCTCTTTGATCTCCTTGGAAAAAACATCATACTCACAACAAGAGTTCTGGGTCTGGGCACTGGTCCCAGCCACAGCCCAGAGAAGGCTCAGGAGGTGGAGGGTGAGCCAGGCCATCTCCTTCTCCTCTTTCCTGTCCACGTCTCCTGTCCACAGGTGCCCGTGTTTGCAAGTGGAGTGTTTCTCTCCACTCTCTCCACCTTTTCTTATATGTGCTTCCCTTTGTAACGCAGTCTGTCCCTGGACCCAACCACTCCTCACTACCTATGCTGACCTCTCCTTCCCTGGCACAGCTAATTTCTGTTTGCTTATCTAAGTTTACCTACTATAGACCCTTCAATGTGTCTGAAGGTGACTTCTAGGTGGCACAGTCCTATGGGAAGCTTAGGGCTGAGCATGCAGTGAGGGCAACGACGAGAAAGTGTCCTTTTCCAAAGTCCTGGGTCATTACATGGGGACGTTCGGCTAATGTGCCAGTTACCAGCAAGACCTCTCCCAGGTCTTATTGTATCTGGTCAGACAACCTCATGGCTGTTTATCCCCAGCCATTGCCTTGATGTTGGGGGATTTGTAGGCACATTAGCTCATTCATTTTATGGTCCAAGGCACCTGCTTTACAATATGTTCTTTTAGGCTCTCAGGTAAGGAACTACTAGGTGGAGTCTGGCTTTATACAATTAATTAAGTTGGCCTGGACCTGGGTTCTAGCCTAGACTCTTTCTTTAAAGGTGTTTGACATTAATCAAGAAATTTATTTAAGTTTCCAAGAAATGATTTTGTTTGATTTCTCTTTCCTTATCTCGGGATAAAAGCAGTCTCAAACAAACACCCAAGGCTTTCAGATGTTATCTTTTAAAGGAAGTAATTAGAAAAAAATGTGAGATTGATTACATATACATGTCTTCCTCAGAAGTGTAGCTTTACATTGTAAAGCAAAGTGTACATCCTTACAAGAGAGAACTGTACATAGTCGCTTGAAATTATGAAGGAGGGGGCTTAAATTTTTTCTGCATTTTAAGTAGCTCCTTTTAAGGGGACATTCTCCAGTAGGTCTCATTTTAGAATAAAAGTCAAAGTCCTCTCAATGACCTACCATGCCTTAGAAGATCTGGCTTCTGGTTTCCTTTCTGACCTTAGGTCCGACCATTTTCTCCTCTGCCCACTGTGCTGCAGCCACGTGGAACTTCTCTTCCTTGAACATATCAGCCACCCTTGCTCTTAACGTCCCCTCTGGCCTGGTCTCTCTTCTTCCAAATAGCCTCATGGCGGCTTCCTCACTTCCTTCATGTCTCTGCTCAAAGGTGAGCTTTTCGAGAGAGGCCTTCCCAGGCCACCATCTGTAAGACAGCCTCACCTCCACCGACACCCACCAAGCCCCTTTCCCGCTGTGACTCATCACCCTGTGACCCGTCTCGCCATATGTGGGCTTGTTCATTGTTTGCCTTCCTCCCCACGAGAATGTCTGCTCCAAGGGCCCAGGGCTTTGTCTGTTTTGCTCACGGCCCGCTCCCCAGCACTTGCAACATGACCTAGCTCACAGTATGAATAAAGTAAATTTTTTTTGAATGAATGAATCAATTAGCAAATACAAGATGGGTTATAAAACACTTTTTTCTTTCTCAGAGAATGTTGGTGGCTTTATGAGGTGAGAGCACAGGGTGCATATTGGGGTGTGCAAGGCAGCTTCTGATGTGGCCCCATGTTCCTGTCTCCCAGTATTCATTCCCTTATGTAGTCTCCTCCCCAGAGGGTGGGCTGGCCTCACTTCTAATAAATATTAATATAGTGCAGCAAAAGTGATGCAAGATGAGGTTGCAAATGAGTGATTTCCCTCTTGCTACACTTTCTGGCTCCTCTTGCTTCCTGCAGTGATAAGCCGCCTGCCAAGTGTGAGCTGCTTTATGGAGAAGCCCACGCACCTCTCCTGACAGTAGCCTCCAGCCAGCATCCAGGGAGGGAGGGATCCTGCTAACAGCCATGTGAGTGAGGTTGGAAGCAGATTCTTCCCCAGTCCAGCTTTGCGTGGAAGGCAGTCCCAGCTGAAATCGTGATTGCAGCCCAGTGAGAGACCCTGAGCCAGAGGACCCAGTTAAGCCCTTTCTGAATTCCTGACCCACAGAAACTGGGGGACAACAAATGTTGTTTTAGGCCACTAAATTTTAGGGTAACGTTATGGAGCGATATATATCCAATACATGGTGTATGGTAGCAGGTGAGACCAGAAGGACAATTTGGGTCTACGTGATAGAGGATTAGTAGGCAGAATAATGCTACCTATCCCTTCCCCCACCAGCTATCCCCCTTCCCCACTAGATGTCACAAATCCCAGGGATGTCATCACACTGGATAGGTTAGATAGATTATATGGCAAGAGGTAATTAAAGTTGCACATGGAATTAAGGTGGCTAATGAATTGACTTTAAGAGAGGAAGATTAGCTTGGATTATCTGGGTGGTCCCAATGTAGCCACAGGGGTCCTTGCACGTGGAAAAGGGAGGAAGGAGAGTTAAAGTCAGAGAAGCAGATGAGATGATGGAGGCAGAGGTCAAAATGCTGCAATCACTGGCTTGAAGGTGGAAGGGGGCCATGAGCCATGGGACGTGGGCAGCATACAGAAGCTGGAAAACACAAGGAAATGGATTTTCCCTAGAACCTCTAGAAGGAACACAGCCCTTTCAACACCTTGATTTTAGCCCACTGAGACTTCTGACACCCACAACTGTAAGATAACAAATTCGTGGTAATCTGCTGCAGCAACAATAAGTACCTAACATGGGATCAGGAATCTGGCGTGGTGCTGACTCTGGGGTCCAGACCCTGCTCCTGCCCACCCTGCAATGATCTGCACACCGTTGGTGTGCCAGCTCTTTAAACATACTCTTCTTGTAAATACCCACTTCCAACCATGGTTGCCGCAACTGATTATGACATGACTGTTGCAGCTAGCAGATAACTTGCAGAACAGGAACCACGTAGACCATACATTTCTTAACAACTGCGTTTTGACAATCCTTGGCTAACTATTGACTGGATTTATTTATGTGTTGGACACCGGGTCATCTCTCAATGATGCTTGAACAAAACAATTCTTGGAACACCTGTTCTCACAAGGATTGTTTCTTGTTGATCAGCCTCAAGATGCCTTGTGACTTGCAAACAAGCCAGGGCGCCTTGACCTGCAAACGGGAAAGAGCAAAGGAGGAGACGCAAACGTCAACTCCCTGAGGCAGAGCAGTGAGAACTAATCCATGCTGAGACGAAAACATTCTGAGAACAAAAAACAGTGGTGGGAAATGTTGGGGTAGACTGGGACAGAGGCCAAAAGAACAGTGTTAAAAATAAAGACGCTGCAGTCGAGAGGTGCTACAGTCTTATACCGTCTTTGTGTGTTTGTCGTTTGTCGTTTGTCTTCTGTGTTCATTCCTCCTCCCCAACAGGGGCCACAACGTATTTATTTATTCATTTACTTGTTTCTCCTATGCCAAATTTTCTGGTATCAGAGCACCTGAACTTTCTCTAGACATCAGTAAGGTTTATTTGTGGTGGTTTCTCTTTGCTGTGGCAGCAGATGGGAATTTTTGTCCTCAGATTTGGTCCAGATTCTGTAATTGTCTCAAGCTTAGGAGCTTCTCATAAGGCAAGTGTGGCCAGAACTAGGTTTCACTAATCAACGTTAGTCAAATGCTAAGGAAGTGTTGTTTCATCAACTTTCATGGCTGTCTCTGAGTATGGAGGCATTTCTATGTAGCAAGGTTGGAATAGGTCCCTTGGAGATCAGTGACTCTTTCTCAATGATGCTAGCTCACTTTCAATAATATTCCTTCGTCACCAATTTGAATTAGACCTATTTTCTCCATGATGTTTGCATACAATGAAATTGCCCAATGATGTATTGTTTTTCAGAATGTATCGCTGTTGTTAGGCAATGCAGGACTGTATTTGTGCTTGTGCTTTCTGCTTGAGCTTCCTTATGACAAAGCTGATCATGTATACTGGTTTTCCCAGGATTGTCCAGTTTCTAATGGTTTTCTTTTTTTTCTTTTTAAAAAATTAAATTATTTTTAATTGGCAGGTAATGATAGTGCATATTTATGGCGTAGAGTGTGATGTTGGTGGGAGGGGAATAGTGAAATGTTGGTCACAGGGCACAAAGTTTCAGTGAGACAGGAGGTAAGACCTATTGTACAGCAGGGTGATTATAGTTAATGTGTATTTCAAAATTGCTAAGAGAGTAATTTTCTAATGTCTCTCCACAAAAAAAATACTAAGTAGCTAAGAGGATGGATATGTTAATCATCTTGATTTAATCATTCCATGTTGTCTAAGCCATGGAAGTAATTTCTTTTCTTTTATTTTTTTTGAGACAGTCTTGCTCTGTTGCCCCAGCTAGAATGCAGTGGGGTCATCATAGCTCACAGCAACCTCAAACTCCTGGGCTCAAGCGATCCTCCTTCCTCAGCCTCTTAAGTAGCTGGGACTACAGGTGTGCACCACCATGCCCAGCTAATTTCTCTATTTTTGGTAGAGACTGGGTCTCACTCTTGGTCAGGCTGGTTTGCAACCTCAAATTCCTCTTCTCAAGCGATCCTCCCACCCCAGCCTCCCAGAGTGCTAGGATCACAGGCATGAGCCACCTTGCCCAGCCCCCAAAATGACTTTTCTTTCATTTATTTTTTATTTGTATAATTTTATTTATTTATTTATTTTTTTTTGAGATGAGGTCTCACTATGTTACTCAGGCTGGACTTGGACTCCTGGGTACAAATGATCCTCCCACCTCAGCCTCCTGAGTGGCTGGGACCACAGGCGCGAGCCACAGATCTGGTTTTCCAGCTTTTGACTCAGTCTAAATAAAACAGTCAGTGAGCCACCCTAGGGGCTCTCAAACTCAGTTAGCAATTCTGTTCAGTTGAGGGCCCAACAGTGCTAAATTCTGGACTAGGAATAGGGACATGGTACTTGCTCTCGTGAGCCCAGTATAGGAGACCTAGGTGGCCAGAAAAAATATTGCCCGGGATACACTTATACTAAAAACCTGGCATAGTTTTTCTGAAATTCATATTTAACTGGGTGTCCTATATTTTCATTTGCTAAATCTGGCATCCCTGAGTAGAGCAGACAGACATGATCAGGGAGAAAAAAGGTTTCTCTAAGCACCCAGGAAGGGCTCCCAGCCCAAAGCTAATTTAGGATTTAATAAAATTGGGGGAGGAAGGGGTCTCTAGGAATGGTCTCTTTCACAATGTGTAAGTCCTTTTTTTTTTTTTTTTTTAAACTTTCTCGCTTCAATTTTACATGCATTGTGTTCAAATGACCTAACACCCTGCTCTGCTGGTCACTTGCATCTTCCCCTTAGTTCCCTCTCCATCCTTGCCCACCCACCCTGAGAGCTCGTGCCCTCTGGTTTCAGGTTGGGTTTGACCAGCAGGTGGCTCAGCAGGGAACAGGCCGGGAGAGGAGTGATCCAGGCCAGGTGTCCTCTCCACCAGCTGTTCTCTGTCTCAGCATGCCCGTTCCCTTCCGGGGTGGATGGGCTGCAGCCACCCTCCATCCTACCCTGCCCCAGGGTATGGCCCCAGAACTTTGAAAATAAATTCAGCTGAAATTACCCAGTTTGAATGAGCTACCTATTTTCTGCAGGAAACTGGACTAATACAGCTATCAATTCTTGCCCAAAGTAATCTATAAATGTAACACAATTCAATCCCATTAGAATTTTGTTTGTTTTGTTTTTAGAAATTGACTAAGTAAGCCGAGCGTGGTTGCTCATGCCCATAATCTTAGCACTTCGAGAGGCTGAGGTGGAAGGATCACTTGAGGCCAGGAGTTCGAGACCAGCCTGAGCAACAAAAAGTAGGTGTGGTGTGGTGGCGCATGCCTGTAGCTCCAGCTACTTGGGAGGCTGAGGCAGGAGGATTGCCTGAACCCAGGAGTTTGAGGTTGCTGTGAGCTATGATAATGCCACTGCACTCTAGCAGGGGCGACAGAGACTGCCTCAAAAAAAAAAAAAAAAAAAAAAATTAAAAAAAAAAGAAAGAAATTAACTAAGCTATTGCAAAATTGTGTTTGGAAGAAATGTATGAAGAAGAGCTAAAATTTGGGGAAGAAAAGTAGTTTTGAGGGGGAATTTGCCAAAGTTACAAAATCAATTACTAAGCTACACTAACTAAAATAACAGTAACAGAGAATGGTAAGTTCAGAAACAGATCCAATACACATGGGAACTGAGCATAGCACAAAAGATACCATGATGAATCATCTGAGAAGGATTATTTAACAAATAGTTTAGGGATGACTGACTCATAATTTGGAAAAAAGAAAAAGAAAATAACTAATCCCTACCACCCATCTTACACAAAAATAAATTTTAAATGGATTAAAGAGTTAATATTTAACAAATATATTAAAGTATTTGACGAAAACATAGGTAAATATTGTCATAATGTAGACATGAGGAAGAACTTTCTATACCAGATCAAGAAAGCACAATTTAAAAAATCCTGACACTTGAATACATAAGTATTTCTGCTTCTGAATGCAAAAATACCATATCAGAGTTAAAAGACTGATGAAAAACATTTTTTGCAAACACATAAATCACAGATTAAACTATATAAATAGGTCCTACAAATCAGTAAGAAAAGATGAGTTCTTCAACAGAAAAGTAGACAGAGACAGTGACTAGGCAATTCTTTTCAATGGCTGATGAGCTACAAAACGATGTTTCATCACATTAGTAATCAAAGACGTTTGAATTAAAAGATCTTTTTAGATTATTACATTTAGAAAATTTTAATATAAGAACCATTATAGATGAGGATATAGGGGCAGAAATACATGGTGGGAATCCTTCTGGAAACATATTTGGTAATATCTACCAACAATCTCTGCAAGTTCAGCATTGTAACATACAGCAGAAACAAAGAGACGAATGCCCACAGATACACCCAGAAGTATAAGGTTGGCCACTGCTGTGCCGTATATAACAGCAAAAACCGAAAGCAAGTACCGTGTCCCCGACAATAGGAGTCAATCACATAAATCACCGGACTTCCTTTCTTTACTTTATCTTATTTATTTATTTTTTAAGAGACAGGGTCTCACTATGCTGGCCAGCCTGGAGTGCAGGGCCTATTCACAGGGATCCACTATTGACCAGCAAGGGAGTTCTGACCTGGTCTGTTTCCAGCCTGGGCCAGTTCACCCCTTCTTAGGCAACCTGGTGGTCCCCTGCTCCCGGGAGGTCACCATACTGATACTGAACTTAGTGTGGACACCCGATCAGCAGAGCAGACTACAGCCCAGAACACCTGGGCTCAAGGGATCCTCCTGCCTCAGCCTCCCGAGTAGCTGGGACTACAGGCGCACACCACCACGCCCTGCTGGAT
>CAUYRT010048158.1:0-24773 GCA_963574885.1 Lepilemur ruficaudatus
CCCCCCTCCCTTCTTGGAGACGTACTTTGTGACCCGTTGATAGGCCTAAGGGCATGCAAGACAAACCTGCAGGTCCTCAATTTACACAACAAATCTATGTCTGGTGGCTTATTTCTGATAACAGTTCCTTATGTTAAAACAGTCTAAGCCTTTAGACAAAGCTTCATGTCTTCAACCCATTACAAGCCAAAGAAACCCACCTATAACCTATAAGCCCCCCCCCACTTCGAGATGGCCCACCTTTTCGGGCCAAACCAATGTATGCCTCCCACGTATTGATTTATGACTTTACCTGTAATCCCTGTCTCCCTGAAATGTATAAAACCAAACTATAACCCAGCCACATCGGGCCCACTTGCTCAAGGCTTCTTGGGAGTGGCTCCGGGTCATGGTCCTCAAATTTGGCTCAGAATAAACTTTCTTTCAAATATTTAAGAGTTTGGATTTTTGCATCCACAGAAGCAGTGAATGAGCAAGATGTTTGATCTACCCCTGAGGAGCCTTTTACCCCTAGGATGGATGCTTGTCCGGGGTTGCACCTTCCTGGGGCAGGGGGGAGGAAGCAGGGGGGTGCAGGAGAGAGACCAGTACCGCCCCGGCCTCAGAGGCCTGCACCCTCCTGCACAGCACAGTATGGGCAGGGCTCCAGCTGCCCAGAGGCCGCGGGCTCCGGGGTGCCTTCCACCCTCAGCATGTTGGTTATGTCACATTGTCTTCCTCTCTTTCTGGCTCCTAGAGAGCAGCAGTGGTCCCCAAAAGCCCATCATCACTAACTTGTATCCAAGGAGTGAAGAGAGACTAGTCCTCAAACCAAAGACCCCCTACCACCACCATTTGGGGAAGGCAGAATGATGTCACAGACTCATCTCTGAAGAACAGTACTGCAAGCTGGGCAGAAGCAGCCTCCTCCAGTCACGTGGTCCTGCTGGCAGGGAGAAAGCAGGCTGTGTTGGGCTGTGGCCAAGTCACACTCAGCAACAATGAACTGAGCCCGTGGAACTGCAGAGGTGGGCGGGGAGAGGTGGCCCAGGGGCTGGGGCCCCTTTGGGATGGTCGAGTCGCGCATTTTGGGAGGAAATCCTACTTGTCTTCACACTGAGCAAGCTGAGAGCACCCCTCGAAGTGCCCCACTTAGCCTCACCTGCTTCTGAATGTGCAGCTCAACCTGCAGGTTCATCCCTCGCTTGCTTTGCCCCACCATAGCCTCACCTTTTCAGGATTTAGCGGAGATGACGTTTGCTTCAGGAAGTTTGCCTGACTCTTCCCCAGGAGACCAGCTTAGGAGGCACAGCAGCCTCTACTTCTTGAATCACAAAACCACCCTGCTGTGCTGTGGCCAGCAAAGCTCCCTGGATGCAGACCCCATGTCCACGTGCCTTGGGTTTCCCGCTCTGCTCCCAGCCCCTGCCTATAAGGACTCGGATCCAGCGAGTGAGCGGGAAACAGCATTTGAAGAGGATGGTGTGGAATGGTTGGACACGCAGACCACGTCCACATGGGGAGTGCTGGCTACATCTCCCTGGGCTCAGGGTCCTCTCCCAGGATGGCCAGGAAGAAGAAAACTGCTGTCTGAGCTGACATTTGGACAGGAGCACAGACCTATTTGGTACCGTAAGGAGCCGGCTGACACAGCCGCCCTGCATGTGTTTCTGTGACGATGCTGTCTCCTCTTCGCACCTTTCTTGATCCCACTTGATCGTGGCCTTAACCCTGCTGCACTTCAACCTCCTGTGGAACCGTCTAGGGCACCCAGCCAGGCAAGTCTACACATCTAGGGCCCAGCTTCTCAAAACCCACTGAGTCCCAGGGAGATGGAGAAACTTGGTCTCTGGGAGAATCGCAGCTGGGGACAGACAGGGCAGCTCCCTCACTGGACGGACAGGGAAGTGGGCTCCAGCTGAGCTCACATGTGAGGAGGCGGCTGAATAGGGCCTGTGTTAGTCAGCTAGGGCTGCCACGACAAAGGGCCACAGAGTGGGCAACTCAAACAGAAATGTATCCTCTCACAGTCTGGAGGCTGGAAATCTGAGATGGAGGTGCGGGCAGGTTTGTGTTCTCCTGGGCTTGTAGACGCCGTCTTCTCCCTGTGTCCTCATGTGGTCGCTCCTCTGTGTGTGTCCGTGTCCTCATCTCCTCTTCTTACAAAGACATCAGTTGGATTGGACTGGGGCCCACCCTAATGACTTCATTTCACCTTAATCACCTCTTTAAAGACCCTATCTCCAAATACAGTCACCTTCTAAGTTCTTGGGGTGCTGAGCCAGGCCCTAGGACTCCCCTGAATGCTCACCTCTGCCATGCTGGCCCCTCGGCTTGCACTGGGAATGCTCCCCAGCTCCAGGTACCCCCTTCCTAACTATTGAGCAGCTCCTCTTTCCTCAACAGCCGTGTTCTTCCACACATCCCACCCCTTAGATGAGTCACTCCTTTCTCTCCCCTGCCCTGTTCTGTTCCATTTGGTGACCATTTTCTTCCGGGACCCCCGTCAAGCGCCATCTCCCGCTGGGAGCACCCGGCCTTCCCCCAGCATCAGGGCGCCCCAGCTGCGCCATGGGCGCTGTCTTCCTGAGGCTGCTGCGTCCGTGGGGGCCTTCTTCTTCTCTTCCACCTGCAGGGCAGGAAAGATATTCCTTCCGCCCTCTGAGGGCTCGGGAACTGAGCTTCTGAAATAGACTGACAGCAGGCACATTAGCAGGAAAAAAGGTGTACATGTTGGCTGCATGCACAGGGGCACGTAACAAATGAAAAGCAAGTATGCTCCAAACCAGTGAGAATTTAGGAGCTTACCTGCCCTCTTTGCAGGGGAGAGGGAAGGCGAGGTAGGCAACTGGCGGAGAGTAAATGATCTGGGGGGAAATAGCCACAGAGCCTTAGAAGCCCGGATGATGGTTTGTGACAAAGTTTGTCTGGGTGTGGCATGGATTCCTGGCCTCCTCTCCTGTGATGAGGGTTAACCTTCCCTGGTGGATGACACTCCAGGGAGGGGACTGGTGACAGTTGAGTTCCTTTTGGGAAATTTGTCTCGGGGCAGGTAAGGGGAGTTCAGAGAAAGCATCTCCTTGCAGTTGCTGCTTTTTAAGTGCCTTCAGTTTGAAGTAATTAATACACAAAAACAGTAGATTTGGGGGTGGCGTCTCCTGGCCTCCTTCACCCTGCACATGATGCATTTCATATCTTTAATGAAAGAGTTCGCTTATTTAGTGCACTGTTTTCAGAGAATATGTCCAGAGGCCATTTCTCAGAGGTGAGGCGGCGAGTAAGGGGGGTGGAAGGCTCTGCCCGCCCACTGACCCTGTGAGAGAGTCCCGGCCACCTCTGGATGTGTCTGCCTGACAGCCTGCCCCAGACATGCGCAGAACAGACAGATTCTACCCTCCTGTTTCCCAGAATTTTACTATAAATTCCTGGCCACTGCCAGGAAATGCTATGGAAATAAAAATAAATGAATTGGGGAAGGCGGTATCAATTTCAGCGAGCACTGGACACAGTTGAGAGATTTTCATTATTTCCCAGGCAGTATAGGTTTGCATTTCCATCTTTGGTTCACTGGTTTAAGGAGAAGAAATTCCATCCTAATAAACTGGCACAGGAGGTTAACACAGCTTTTCGGGGGCCAGGGGAGATGCATTTCTGTCCCATGTAGACCGAGTGGGAAGGAGCCCCAGGATGTGGGGGCCCAGGGAGTTGGTGCCAGTGGCTCTTGGGGATGAGCACACCATGACCTCACACTGTGATTCCCTCTGACCAGCCCCAGCTGCGCCTACGGTACATGCTGCAGAACTTTCAACGTCGAAATCAAATGTCACTGTCTGAGGCATGCAATTTCTTTGGGGAACTGGGTTTCATTTCCAGGAACAGAAGCTTAAATCCATCAGGCTTTTATAAGCAGGGCCCTGTGCCATGCCCCACACTCAGAGGAGTGATTTGAGATGAAACGGCCTCCTTCTGTCCTGGAGGGGCTCACGGTTGGGTGGAGACTTGTAAATACAGCAACTCAACCAAGACAAGTGGAGGTGCCCTTCACGACCAGTCAGCCCCGTGCTGTGACTGAGCCGGCGCAGCCTTGCGGGCGCTGTGGGGTTCAGAAGTCAGTCTAGGGAGTTCTGGTGAAGAGAATGGCTGTTAAAGGCTGCCCGCTGTGTAAGAATAAGATGTCACAGAAATCGCGATTGAGTGTGTTAAGATGCTTATGGCTGCAAATGTCACAGGACCCAGGGAACAGTGTCTGCTGCGAAGGCGTCTGGGCACCGTTCTCTTAGATGCTAGAGCCCAGCCAGCTTTCAGTAGAGACCACGGCAGTGGCTGCCTGGTGTGTGAGGAGGGGTCAGCCTGGGTGGCAGAGTGCCCCCGTGGAGGGTCTTTGGCCAACGCCCGTGAACTTTCCGTGCACCATCAATTCCAGAAGGTCTCTTCCCCTAGCTGGAGCCGACAGGGTACAGCTGCCCCAGAGTTTCCTACTCTTCCTCAGGAGCTCAGGTGTCTCTGCACAGTCTGGACGTGCAACTGCAGGGAAACTTGTCCTTTTCAAGTTTTCCCACTAAAACTCTCCCTATTTCCCACTAAAACTCTTTTCCTTTTGTCACCAGCTAGTACTTTCAGGAGACAAATGAAGCAGGAGCCAGATAGTCCACTAAAGAGCAGGTGCGGTGGCAGAGCCCCTGTGCAAGGCGAGGGTGTGTCGCGGGGAGTCCTGGGTGGCAGGAAGGCCTTGCGGGGCTGTTCCAGGTGTGGCCGTGAGGACGGTGGAGGCGGGACACAGCCCTGAGGTGGCTGTTTGTGCCGGTCCATACTCAGCAACTGGCCCAAAGACAGAGCTGCAGAGAGAGAGACTTGGAGGTGTCCTGTAGCCTTGTCCATTGTTTCAAGATGTAGGTTTTTTATTATTCAAGGATACTGAGGCCGACAGATCAAGAAGTGGCTGTCATTAGGAGATAGTTTGTTCCTCACAGTTCCTAAGGGAAGAGGACTTTCCAAGCCCTGCAGGGTTACATGGGGAGCACAGGGCTGGCCAGGGGGAGAGGAAGCCAGGGAAAATATGGGCAAGAGCTTCGATTGTGATTTCTATGGAAAGGAACAGGATTGGCAGGAAAAACAGGTTTAGGATAAGATGGTTTGAATAATTTCAGAATGCTAGGGCATACGGGTGGCCCCAGTTGTCTGGTACCCAGCCCTGGAGTGATTAGGGCAGGCAGGCAGTAGCCCCGGGAGTGAGAGCCATAAAGGGGGTGGTTGGGGTGTGGGCTCTGGATTAGGTGGTTGGTGATTGAAAATGCGTTTTGGGGCGAGTTGTTTGCTATCTCTAGGGATTGGCTAACTCAGGGAGAGCTGTCCCTCAGGGTCAGCAAGGCCTCAGGTGTCAAAGCATCCGAAAATACAAAAAATAAAAGACATGGTTATTACATGTACAGGCCTGGCAATCTTGGGTGTCCAGCTTCCAAGTCAATTTGGGGCCGTGTCCCTCTGATTAGAAAACTAAGCAACCCCAAATAGCTGAGCTAGCATGGAGGAAACTGTCTGCCCCAAGGGGAGAGGAATAATTATATAGTCTGGATTAGAATATAAGCAGAGGTGAGTGGGCCTGGTGGCTCCAACTATGGTCTTTAAGGGCCAGGACAGAGAGGAGCAGATGCTGCTTAATGACTTCGTTGCAGTAAAAGAGCATCAAATGATGAGCCCGGTGTCCTCAGAGAGAAAATTCAACTGATCTTTTTCGTTTTGTTTCTGATCAGTTTCTTGCCACCACATACCTAGCTAGAATATGAAAATAAAGTAGGATAATGTGATTTGGTGATCAGAATTTGTCTGCCTATGTATTACCATCGACATCAGGCAACTTTCAACACACTGGTGTGTGCAAAGCTATATCCAGATGTGCCAGGCCCAGAGCAGGAAAGAGACCTCCAGGCAGACCCTCTGCAGCACTAGGGCCCAGATCGATGCCGCGTATCCCTCCAGACAGTGGGCTGTGGTGTGCCTCCAGGGACCCTGGCCCCACTGTCTCTTCCAGGCCTGTAACACACGTCCCCTGGGGCTCCTCTTCTCTCCTGCCTCCTTGTCTTCCCCTGTAGGACACACCGTGTTCCCTGGCCCAGTGGGTGGTGTGGGGAAGGTTCTGCTCTATGTTTCTATCAAGCATGTTGCCCCTTGCTCTGCACTGTTGGCTGCTAACCCTTCCCAACAGGTCCCCAACCCAAGACTCCCCTAAGCTGGAACTTCCAAACTGCCAGGGAGCATTTTGCTTTGAGAGGCAGGAGAAGGGTTTCTTGGTCTTTGCTTGGAAAAAGATTTCAATAAATCTTCTGGAGAGTCTTTCTTGGGGCAGAGGGAGGGAAAAAGCCACAGAGATGTACAGAGAGGAGCAGGGCTTGGCCACCACGTCCCGACTGAGGAGTCCAGCACAAGGGGTAAGGATGGCCTCCTCTTGGCCCCGGGTCTGTCTCACTGCCTGTGTGAGAATGGCCTTGGGGCTCACAAAAGAGGGCGTCTGGGGCTCATGAAGGAGGCTGCGGGGCAGAGGCCCTCTGGGCTCACTCAGAGCAAGGCAGCCTGCTTCACCCAGCAGCGCAGGAAGGATGTCAGGAGCAGAACGAGGGGCTCCAGGCGGCATTCAGACGTCTTCTCTAACACAATCCTGCGGCTTTGTTCCCCGGTCACAGCCCCACTGACGGAGTGGCTCTTGTTATCTGACCTTCCTGTGAATGTCTGGGCGCTCCCCGCGCCAGCACGGCCTCTTACATAAGAGGATTTCAGAAAGGAGCCCTTTGTGCCCGCAGGTAATGAGGACTTATCCACGTCCAGGCAGGTCGTCCCCACCTTTCCTCATTCGCGGAGCCCATGAATGGCCGGGCCGAGAGCCCGCAGCGGGAACAAAGGCCCATTCACCGAGCGCTCTCCAGGGAGCTCCCGCTGGAAACCGCGGACTCCGGCCTGCGCTGCGGCGCCTCCTGCCCGCTAGGGACTCCCGGCTGAATCTGCAGCGAGACGCTGCGGCGGGACCTCGAACTGATTTTCCGTCGTGGGAAAAATGTGAGGGAAGCGTTGCCGGTGCTTCATTCAGAAACGTTTCTCACAGACAGGTCCTCAGGCACGGAGTGGCTGGGCTTCCCAGCTTCGCCCAGGCTCGGCAGAGGCGCCGGGGACCTTCTGGACTCTTCTCCACCGTCGGAACACACATCGGCGGGCTGGAGTTGAAAAGCCCCGTCCTTTCCTCTCACTGCCGTTCCTGCGTGTGGCCCTGCCCGGGTCTGAGTCCACGCTGCTGTGTTCCCACGGGGCACCCAATGCCTCTTCTGTCCCCGGGGCCGATGAGAGCTCCCACTCTCTTTTTCCTCAGATTCTGGCTCTTTCGCCAGTGTCCCCAACAAGATTAGGCACTGCCAGTGCTCCAGGTGAGCTGCATTATTTTCTTGCGTGCTCTCACGGCAGCCGTAATCTGACATGCATGTCTCATTTTCCTTTATTATCACACACCTGCAATGGGACTGGGGATCCCCAGCCTCACGTTTGTCCTCCTGCCTCTGCATGCCACTTGGCACTCCGGTTTTTGTGTGTAAGCTCTGACTCAAGGAAGAGCACGGGATTCACAGTCTACTTCTAATCTAGTGGCTGGGTCAGTTGATAATGATCATTGTCATCAATATAGCGAATATTCAGCCTCTTCTCATGTTGTGCACATGTGAGTTTACTCAATCCTCATACACCGCACCTCATACACCTCATAACACTGCACATACGTGCGGTGGGTGACCGCCATTCTCATCCCCACTTTACATATTGGAGAGCAAAGGTGCCCAGATGCTCAGAAACCAGCAGGGCCACAGGGCGTGGGGAAGCCAGAGCCACGGCCAGTGGGTGTCTGCTCCCGCCACGTCCTCGGCTGCCTCACTCGGGTCCTGCTAGCCACAGCCTTGGGATTCAGGTGGGAGGCTGAGGAAAGAGACATTTCCTTAACTGAACATTTAAAGAAAGAACTTTGGAAATAAAATACTAGATAATTAAAAAAAAAAAGAAATTTAGGAAGATAAGGAAAGGTGCTGTTTTGCTGGGTCTAAGGGATGCTGCACCTCTCATGAAACTTCAGATCTGAGAGGTTAAATCTTCCTTCCCATGAAAGAAGTATTCACGACCTGGGTTTAGGATGAAATGTAGCTTGGTAGCTGGTTGTCTCCCTGAAAGACAACAACCAACTTGGTAAGATTGATTTATAAAGGGAAAATGTCGTATTCTAGGTGGGTCTGCCCCATCCCACCTTTGATCTCTTGATTGGGCTCACGTTGACAAGCTCTGTGTCTGGGTTTTCAGATCCATGTGGAAAGCTGCTGCTGCTGTCCTCTCTGTGGGGCCCAGGACATGGTCTGGTGGGGATTTTGCTTTTCTTACAGTCTAGTGTCTTGGAAAAACCCTTTTTTCCTATTATTCAGTTATTGTTGTCATATGTATTTCATAGGAAAATGAATATTGTGTGTTAATATTTCTGTTAAAATATTGCATAAATTTTTGCCACCATGGTTTTGCATCCTTTTAAAAACTCTATGTCATGATCTTCCTTTTATCTGACTTTAACTTTTCAAGATTTCCATGTGTGTGGGAAACAATAACTTTTTTGTCTACAAATCCTGACTACTCTCTAAGGAAGGAAGTTGCTCTTCTGTAACAACTGTGTCAATATTTCCATTGCCTCATACTTAATGAACATGTTTCATTCATCTGTTGCAATTATCTTTTTTTTTTTTTCTAAAAAAAGCCAGGTTTTAATATAGAACAGTTATCCCACAATTAATTGAAACCTTCCAACTCACTATTCTTGGAATATCTTTTACAATGTTAGTACTCTATAGATGATCTGAAGCTCAAAAATGAATTTTATTGTTACTACTGAAATGGTTGGAAACTATAAAGGGGGAGGAGGGTCATATATTCAGCTCCTGTGAAACGTGCGGTATACCCCGTTCCCGAAATCCTGGCCTGGTGGGATTTCCTCATTCTTCAACGTCAGCCCACAGGATGAGGATGTGAGGGAATGAGAGGTGGAGTTTACCGTCAACCTTTCTGAAATGCTCCTCTCCAGCTGCTTTTTGTTTTCTCCCTCTGCTTCTGTATGGGCTGAAAAATAGCTCGTTTTGTTCCCATGGCACTTACATAAAACAGTTGCATGTGACAGGAACAAGAGCAGTGAGGCTGCAAGGGCTGCCCATTGATTCGAATGCTGCCAAAGGTGCTGCTCCGTGTGCATGAATAAGACCTTTCCTGTCCCGAGGCTCCACAGTGGAGGGGGCACGGGGAGTTTTAGTGCAGCCTTGTGACAAGGGGGGTGCAGCTCCTGCAAACAGCAAGGGGAGATTCATTGTGCCTCTGGGTTTGTGGAAGTCTCCCTGGAAGAGCTGACATTTCCTTGATGAGATATTTGCATAGCAAGGGGACCTGGAGGTGGGCAGAGCCGTCCAGGATTAGGAAGTTGGGGGCAGAGAGAAAACTGACTTTGCCAAGTGTCACCTGGGGGCTGGATGCACAACCTTTGGCACTGGCAAGGAGTGTCCATCAGTCATCCAAATTCAGGACCAAACTAATCATGTGTCACTTTAGGTGTGAGCTCTGTGTAGCAATTTCTCCTCAGGGGTACAGTTTAAGCTCTAGTTTACCAGAAACAGTCTCATAATTTTCCAGTTTCCCATTTAAGAGCTTTTTGGTTCTTAAATGAACTAGAAGCTTCCAGTCCTCTTACATTACTGATCCTGTGACAAAGTGACTCTGACCAGGTTATCTTCTGTTCGGGAGACAAGGGTCCTGCTCAGAGCAGGAGCTAGGTGGCCCCCAGGCCCTGCCCTCTGCACCCTGCCACCTCCCCCCCACTGCAGGCTGTTCCCGTGCGGCTCCACGGCCTGCCCCGAGTTTCCAACGGGCCTCTACTCAGTCTCCTTTATCCGTCATTACCCTTTCACCCGTCCACGGGTACCTTGGCTGTTTCCACCCCGTGGCTATTGTGGATGATGTTGCAATGTGGCACATTCCCACAATGGACCATTATTCAGCCTTCAAAAAGAAGGAAATTCTGTTGTGTGAGACAACATGGGTGAGCCCGAGGGATGTTGCGACGGGCTAAGTGAAACAAACTGGCAAACATGGTTCCGCTCATCTGAGAATCTAACGCGGTCCAATCCCTATAATCAAAGCGTGAAATGATGGTTACCAGGGACTGGAGGGATGGGACAGGGAGCCACCATGCAACAGTCATAAAGTTTCAGTTGAGCACACGAGGAGCTTCTAGAGATGTGCTGTACAACGTCACACCTGTCATCAACTACACTATATTGTGCGCTTAAGAATTTAAGTGGGTAGATCTCATGTTAAGTGTTTTTACCACAATAAACTTTTTAAAAGTCTCCTTTCAGCAATATCTTCTCCACCCACCTTTCTAGAATTAATCTCTACCTGCCCAGCGTTTCAGACCCTTCCTTAACTGTTTTCTCCCTAGCACCCACCTCATCTCCTGTTCCCTATATGTTATATACACTGTTTTGTTTCAACCTTTTTCACTGCCCGTCTCCCTGCCTCCCCAGGACATGAGCTCCGGGAGGACAGGAAGTCTTGTGTCTTTTGTTTTCTGTAGTGTTCTCAGCACTGATGACTTTGCCTGGCATGGTGTAGGGCTCAGTAAGTCATTGTGGAAGGCACACATGCATCAGTCGTGATAAATTATTCACCAATTTAACCATAATGAGTTGAGACCCAAGGTGAAACATGAGGGCTCCCTCAGCCTGCCCAGTAATGGTGCCGTATTTCTGGCCTGTGTGTGACACTGGAGTGTGCCCTGGCTCACTGCCCAACTGGCCCAGCTCCCGTCCTGCTGGGCTCAGGTGGAGGCAGGGTGAACATGGCGCATGTCTGCATGCCTGTCCCTCGTTTCACCCTGGGGCCAGCTGACTGTGGACACAGGGCACAGGACTTTGGGGTCCAGGCAGGTTCATTATGAGGCCACTTGGACTTCACTTTAACCAAGGGGGTCTTGTTCTATGCCAGGTACCCACAGAGATAACTGGAGAATCGTAGGTGGGGGGGCACGAACCCAGCTCAGCCAATGGACCCATGGGTGTTGGCAGGGAGCCCGGGGAGGCTCTGAGGGGGGCCTCTGACCACAGACAAATGGCATGAATTCACACATGTAGTTTCTCTCCCCTCTTTAATATTTGAGCTAGAAAATTAGTAAGTGTTTTGTAGGATCAGAAATAGAAATAAAGACTAAGGGAGTTTTTAAGCATTTCTAGTAGTGAGTAACTTGCTTAAAGTATCACCAGCTCCTATGCTGAAAGGACAAGAGAAAGCCTGGGGGCCACTTGGGATCCTGAGTGACCATCCTCCCACTCCCGCTCTCTAGGGCCTATTCCTGCACATCTGGTCTGCATGCGATTCCCACCAATTCTAGTGCCAAGTGCCAGGGGTGCCCTCACAAACACGTCCAACCCCATGTCCCTGAGGTCATCTGCATGAATGCCTTACACTTGCAGCTAAAATCCTGCATGAAGCCTGTCTTCAGGTTGCACCTGCGTTGTTGAGGACCAAGCAGCCATCCCTGGGGTGCGGGGTAAGGGGGGGAGGGCAGGTAGGCTGGAGGCAGAGCCTCAGGTGTGGGCCTAAGTTCTCAGGAGCCAGAGGAGGAAGGTAATGGGAACACTGCAAAGAAGTCTTCATTATCTTAATAAGGACACCAAGTTGCTATGCAAACCCAGGACTTTGACTCCAGAACCCAGATTTAAGTACTGTGTACTCTGCTCTAATGAAGGCTCCAGCCCCCTCACAGAGCAGCTGGACAAGGTAGGTAGCACGGTCAGAGGAGAGCCACTTTCTTGGGGAAATTGTCTTAACTCAATGAGTGTGGCCAAAAATGTGGTGTTTCATGTCATAAAGCAGAGCTCCATTTGCTAAATGCTGACTCTCCGTCAGGCCAGCATCGCGGCTTTCTCATCTCAATTCACAGTCATCCGCGCCGCCTTGCCTGGTGGGTACACGTGACTGTATTTGAGAGATGGGAGACTGAGCCATGAAAAATAGGATGAGTGTGCTCAAGGCCACTGAGATTGTAGGTGACAAAGCTGACAGTCAAATCCAGGTAGCCTGGTGACTCTGATTTATTTTCTTTGTTCTTTTTTGCCATGCCATGGGGCTAGCTGTGTGCTGAGCAAGGTCCCCTACACGTGGACAATGCCCATGTTCAGACGGTGCCCAACCCAGGAGAGACGCTGTGTGAAGCAGCAGAAGGTGAAAGTGTCATTCGAAATGGATAATTGAGAGTCACCACCCATCCAAGAGGGAAGAGAGCACCTTCCATGACTCGAATCTGGGAAGTCACCTGGATGAGGTGATGCCTCATATTTTGAGTCTTGAAGAATGCCTGGGAGACGGGTGGGAAAGGGATTTCCAGTCTGAGGAACACTGTCACCCTTGATGTTTGATAGCATTGGACTGGTTGCCAGTGTTTTCACCTTTGTTTTTTCATCAGATATTTACACAGCAATTTTCGCGGAGTGATTTAGATAAATAGACAGAGCTGGGGCAATGTGCGCTGGATGAGGAGGGGCCCGGCCGGCCAGCCACATACAGAGCAAAGAATGCCAGGTGCTCTGGCCTACCTCCTGGAGGGTCATGACAAGCAGACTCCAGAACTGCCCTCCTCTCTGTAAGAACCCATGTCATTTAGCAACAAGCTGCTGGAGAAATCCAGGGAAAACTCCAAGCTGGTTCTTTGAAAAGGTGAGTAAAATTGACAACTTTCTAGCTAGGAGAGAGGAGAGAGGGGAAAGGGGAGATGGAAGAGGGGAGAGAGAAGTGTAAAAGGGGCACCAATACAGATCCTACAGACATGAAAATGAAAATAAGGGAATGTTAGGAAAAACTTTATGCCAATAAATTTGACACCTTAAGTGTCAAAATGGAGAAATTATTTAAAAGACACAAATGCCCAAACTGGATTTTATTCTAACAATGATAAAAAGCCACTGAAAGTTGTTGTTCTGAACTGACTGTAGGGGCAGGGTGGGTGTGAGGGCTCAGACCCCCTAATCTGTAGAAACCTAGTGAGTGTGGACAGGTCCCACTAGGAGGCTGGAGATGGATGAGTGTGTCAGGGACCAGAGAAGAAGAGGAGTCCCTGAGGATTGTAAATTCCAGGGAAAGCCATTTCTGGTCCAGGGACCTGGGGGCAGGAACGTGCATGAGCATGAAGGGTGTGGGGAAATAAGCACTTGGTTTGGGGTGTCAAGGGTGAGTAATGACTAGCCAAATGTGGAGAAGTCAGTAGAAAGCTGTGTGTGCTAATCCTGCGCAGGAGAAATGTTGGGTAGGAAATATGAGAATTAGGACAACATCAGCACACAGTGCTGGCTTCAAAGCAGAGAGGGAAGTGAGAATGGGAGGAGACTGAGCCTGCACGTTTTCAGGAATTGGGTAGAGGAAGGAATGAGGTACAGGAGAACCCAGCCAGGACAAGTGGCCCTGATGGTGAAGCCATCAAAGCAAAAAGTGAGCTTCTGCTATGTCAAATGTGGCCCAAAGGCCTGTATCATGAAGACTGTATAATACAAAGTTCTCATTAGTTTTGATAACGTGAAATTTATTAGTGACTCTGATAGGAGCATTTTCACTGGAAAGAAGGAAACCTAGCGTGATGGGATGGGAGGATGCTATCCCCCCGAACTTGGAGACATAGAATATGAACAATTCTTTCAAGGGGTTCGTTATAGAAGAAAGCAAAAAAAAAAAAAAAAGGTAGATAATATTTACAATGTTAACACTCTGACACAGGGACAATTGTAAAAGTCAGAGATAACGTGGATAGTAGGATGCTGTTGGTAACTGCTTATTATATATTGACAGGGTTGAATTAGAAATGTCCAACTCTAAAATTTTCCACAGAAATCAAATATGCACAAACAAAATTATATTTTAAATGCATTATAGGATTTCTTACATCATGGAGTGAATCTTTCTGCAGCGCAAAACATCTTTTAGCAAGAACTGAGCTCTGTGATGCATTTCCCCTGGAGCCCACGTTCCCTACACCAGGTTCGCTGACCACCAGGGCATGGGTGACACTGAGCCCAGCTCCCTGTTTGGCCTGGGTGACGGCTCAGGGATCGCTGTGCAGCTGTTCTCTATAGGGAACCCTGGACCAAAGGTCAAACAGAACCTGAAGTCATTCTAGCATCAAGGAATGTGTCTGGATGAACATTAGGCATTTTCCAACAGCTTGTTTTACAGTGATTAAGACATTTCTTGAGAGAAGGTCTAGAATTTAGAAATCTTTTGGCATTTCTGGCTTAGCAGAGCTTTTTCCATTCAGAAGTTCTTCCACTGCCTCATTATTTTTAAAATAAATGTTTACGGAAAGACATTGTTAAAGGAAAACAGAGTTTACCAATTATTTCTATTCTGATTCTTTCCCTTAAATCTGATAATCTTCCACATTGGACTGACCTGAGTATTCTCAATGTTGATCAACACTGCTTACCGATGATTCACATTTATACATGAAATTAACTGTATGAGTATTCTGTATAGGCATATAAGAAACTTTGGTCTGATAGTGTTACAAAAAATATAATTAATTATTTATTTTTATTCCATTTTTATTTCTTAGATGTTTATTGAACGCAGTCATGTAGCAGGAGCTGTGTTTTTTAATGTAGATTCAAAGATGACTGTGGCGTCAGTACTGCCCTTTGGGATTCCAGGTCCAGTGTGGGAGACAGTCACAGAACCCGACAGCAGCGATGCCAGGAGGGAGGAGCAGGTGTGGCTCTTCAGCATGTGTCAGGCTCTCTGCTAAACACTGCACCTGGATTATCTCCCCGCCATCAAAAGTTCACACTATTATTTTTGTTATATTTCTAGATAAGGAACTTGAGACTCAGGGGGGTTGAGTTGCTTGTCCATGATGTCACACGGTTGATGAGGGACAGAGGCCCATGTCTCCAAAGGCCACATTCAGCATGACAATCCAGAGAAAGCTGGGCCAGCAGCCCTGGGGGAACGTTTAAAAGATAAGTAGAAATAGGTCCAGAGAATAGGGGTTGTATTAGGCAGTTCAGCTGGCGAGAATGAAATGATGATCGTGTGGAGGTGAGAAGCACTGGCGGGGAGGAAATCTCATTGCAGAGTCGCTGGGGTGGAGAGGCAGGGCCAGGGAAGGGCGTAATGTGGAGCTGGAGAGGTGCAAGGGACTTGGGTGTTTTGTCAGGAAGATGGAATCTTGTCTAGTGGGCATTGGGGAGAGTATTTGGGGAGAGAATGCTTTACAAAGAACATTCTGGATGCTTCACAGAGATGGGATTGGTGAGGGTGAGAACTAAAGTAATAGGGAAGGGAAAATGGAATGAACACATGTGTAGAAAATAAAAAATGATGTAACTTGGAGATTGCTTGTCTTGTCTAAGAGGTGTGAAGGTGGGAAGGAATTAGGAATGTTCCCGACTTCCCTGATGTGCTCCTTGCTCTTTTCCTTAGAACACAAACATAACTCCTTTTATGCACAGGGCAAGTCAGTATTTGCAAACACTGGTCTTGGGTCCCCATCTGTGCTTCTCTGTAGGAAACATTCCCACCTCTGTCATTATGCTCCTCCATTTGTTTCTTCAGTGGAAATCTCACCTCCCTAAGTCTAGATTCCATACTTCCCCTAACATAGCCATGGTTGTAAAAGGTAAGTTTTCTGCTTTGTTTCTTTTGTTTGGAAGGTTGTTTTATACTTTTAAAATCTCCTGACAATCTACAGCTGCACGGATACAGGAAACAGTGTTGATTTTGATTGACACCAACTGCAATGGTAGAACGGGCTCCTGGTTAACAGTGACTATGTTAGGAGAGATCTGCTGTGGACCTTCCCACTCTGTAACCTTGGATTCCATTGGGAATTGAGGGCTGAGAACATTCCACCCCAAGTTTAGACTGTTTTTGACCTCCCCCCAATTTACGCACCTCTCTGCCTCCTTATGAGACTGTAGGAGCTACCTGGAGGCAACAAGCAGGTTTCATTCTAACCCCAAACCTCAGGGCCTACATAGTATCTGGAGCATAACTGATGTTCCAAAAAAAGTGCTTAAGAAATGAGACCATAGTCATGTTACAGTGGAGAAACCTAGTAAACACCACCATAACCAGAGGACCAAGGTCATTATCGCCTATAATAAGATGTGTTGATACCATGCACCTGCAAAGCTGAGTTGAGAAAGGCACTTCATGTGTGTGGTCCTCGCCCCATCTAATCATGGGCAAACACCAGGGAAACCCACTTTTCCAAAGAAGACAGAATAATGGCCAACAAACATATAAAAAAATGCTCAACATCTCTAATCATTAGAAAAATGCAAATCAAAACCACAATGAGATATCACCTAACCCGAGTGAGGTTGGCCTCTATCAAAAAATCCCAAAACAACAAATGTTGGTGAGGATGTGGCGAGACAGGAACACTCTTACACTGCTGATGGGACTGCAAATTAGTGCAACCTCTGTGGAAAAGAATTTGGAGATTCCTCAAAGAACTAAAAATAGAAATACCATTCGATCCAGCAATAGCATTATTAGGCATCTACCCAAAAGAGCATAAGACATCTACAATAAAGACATCTGTACCCGAATGTTTATGGCAGCACAATTCACTATTGCAAGGATGTGGACACAACCCAAGTGCCCTCAATGGAATATTACTCAATTATAAGAAATGACAGTGAGCTAGCACTGCTTATTTTATCCTGGATTGAGTTTAAGCCCATTATCCAAAGTGAGGTGCATAAGATCAGAAGATGAGGCTCCACATGTACTCACCATCAAATTGGTACTGACTGATTAACACTACAGTGCTCAAATGGTGGTGGTGTCCACCAGGGATTCGGGGGTTGGGGGGGCAGACCCACATCTGAGGGATGCGGTGAGCAGTGTGGAGGGGAGGGGCATACCTCTAACCCTGGCTAGGGAGAGGCAAAGATATAAAATGTAACCAAAATGTTTGTACTCGCATATTTTCCTGAAATAATAAATAAATAAATAAATAAATAAATAAATAAATAAATAAATAACAAAAGCCTCCAAACTATTCACAAAAAATAAATAAATAAATAAAAATAAAAAATACCTTCACTGCAATGTCAAGACTGATATTTGACTTCATAAACATCTGGGTACCACGGCCTGGACAAGTTTATACAAAAATTAACCATCACAGTCCACTCCACATAGCACAGCCCATGCAAGGCTGAGCATGCTGTCTAGAGAAATCTGGCCCATTACTACAGAGTTGGAAGATATTTTTAAGTACAGAACTATGTCAGGAACAAGGCACCATTCCTGTGTGACATCACTGGCATGTATCAAATACATACTTTTCTGAATCTATATTTATGGTACTAGAAGGATATGAATGGGATTGTAAAGAGTAAGTGGAATAGCATGACATATGAAATGTTGTCAAACTTTAATTTTATTTTTATCTGTCACTGTCCTTTTTAAATATTAATATCTTTCAGTGTGAGAAGTTTTCCCCGAGCTACTGGACAAAAACTCTTACAAGCTCTGGGAATGTCCTGGTTACTTGAAAACAATGGGGAATTTCATGGTAATTTCAGTTTGCAAAAGAGATTCTTGATTCAGAAGTTAATATGCTCAGTTCAAAATATTTATTAACACTTTGATCTTAAATCAAAGTTAAGCTTTTTCTTTCCTGCAAAGCAAGAGAAGGACCTGCCAGGGAAGCATCTGTGGAGAGTCTATAGGTTGGCAGCAGAACACATATTTCATGCTCTAAAGATATCATTCAGAATAACTAATTAGGGCTGCATACAAAATGATTGCTTATGACATGTAGATTTCTTAGTAAGATTAATATGCTTTCCTTAAAACCAATTCAGAAAGTATTTTCAGGAGGAGGGAATGGTTAAATGTGTCAAATATGGCACAGAAGATGAGGACCCAGACTTGATCAACAAAATCAGGATCATTAATGGCCTATCGAAGAGTAATTTTGGTGGCACATTGGGGACAAAAGCCTGACTGTAATGTTAACAAAGAATGGAAGGAAAAAAACTTGCATCTTGCATGGTGAGAATAGAAAATTTTCAGAAGTTCCTTAAGAGGAAGCAGAGACACAGGGAGATAAGCGGGGTGGAAAATGGAATCCTGTGTGTGCGTGTGTGTGTGTTTTAAGGTAGGTGAGATAGCAACATGTTTTTATGCTGATGAGAACTACCTAGAAGCAAATGCTACAAAACAAAACAAAACAAAACAGAACAGAAAACAAAAACAAAAACAAAAAAAAACTGGTGCTATATGAGAGAGGAGAGAATTGCTGGCATGTGTCTTTGGCTAGGGGAGAGGTAATGCGCTGTCACAGGCATTGGGGGAGCACAGACAGGTCCTCCTGGGCTGCAGGAGGGAGGGCAGAAGACTCAGTTCAGATACAGTGTGAAAGACTTGCGGAAGTTCTGGTGGGCCTTCTCTTCGGATTGTATTGTTTTCACTGAAAATCATTTAATTATACAATTGAGTGTTGGTTGTACGTAGATACAGTTGGAGCACTATGTATGTACTCTATGGATTATTCTGACAGAGTAGATTTTTGAATGTAACAAGATAGGTCAACTTGAGTGGTAATATATTTTGGGAGATCAGCTCACTATAAACTGTGACTGTAAACATTATACTGTAAATGCTTTGTAGTTTTCCCCCAATAAAAAAGAAAAAAAAAATGTTCTCAAGCACTTTTTTTTCTACAAAGTTATGAGAGACAGAAATGTTGAGAACTTTTTTAAACCTGAGAGAGGTGTTTTAGTGATGGCTAGAGATGCTGCCCAGAGAGCAGGGAGCTTATCCTCTAAAACAAAACAAAAAAGAGCAGTGAAGAGAGTTGGTTCATTTTTATTTATATAGCAATGTTTCTCACCACAGTCCTCGCTTTCAACAAATCATACAATAGTGGAGGAGAAAGCCTAAGATTTCCTTCTGTCCTTCTGATGCAATCACCTTCAACTCAACTCAGTCCCATGTGGGTACAAGTGCAAATAAATGCCACAATGAGAAAGAAGCTTGTGCCCCTTCTGGTCAGCTAAGATTTCTCAGTAGTAAGATTTTCTGAAACATTTTTTTACAAAGTGTTCAGAGTTCTCTGAACTTGGAGGAAAAAGTGTTCTTTTCACTTAGGAATTTTTCTGATGCTTTTTGGATCTCATTAAAATTTTTTAAAACTTTATTTGTAAGGTTTCAAACCTGGAATTATATGTACAGTGATCCTGAATAAGGAATAAAAACCTGGGCTTATTTAAATGTATTTGTTTTGGAAATAAATAAAGAGCACATTTATAAATACAGCATTGTCTTCAAAACATAATTCCGAGTTTCTCTACATAAGGCCTTCTGAGATCTGTGGGCTTTTCTACTCCAGGGTGGGGCCAGGGGAGGCTCACTGTTGAGGTCTGACTGCCCCTTCATAGCAAAGTCCAGAGACAAAGGCGTCTCTTCCCCTGGCAACTGCCACGTCTGCCCGCATGCCCGCAGAACTGTTTTAAAAGTAAAAAAAAAAAAAATGTTTATTGGTCTCTCCTGATGTCACAGAAGAACTTACTCAATTTTTTTTTGCCTAATCCTCACAACAGTCCTATGAGGTTGATTTTATTCCCCTTTTTACCAATTACAAAAGCAAGTCTCAGAGTGATTAGGAATTTTAGACAGAGTACAGATTTGAACACAGGCTTTCTGACTTTAGTCCTCTATGGACTCTATCATAATACGTTTTTTATATTAGTCCCCTGCCCGTAGAGTCCAGAGGATTCTAATTCCCTCTTAATTAAGAGAAAGGTAAAGTTCAAATCTTATTTCCTTATCTCTGTGTCTCCATGCTCGTCTTCCCAGAAAGCCAACCGCATTGAAACTGGTGGCATGAACCCATGATAATCTCCAGCCTCCAGCATTCTCTTTCAAAACCAGCAGGCTCAAAACAGAAAAGTGAACTCCTACGAGGCGTGTTTCCTTCTGTGATAGAGAAGTGACTACGACTAAAGGTTACCTTTTAAGGGGAACTTGAGTACCCAAATTTATTCCTCGAATCTCAGAAAGACAGCCCCATGTTTTGAAAGTATAAAACATAGAAAATACAGGTTGAGTTGGGGAAGAGGGTGGAAAGGGAAAGCCAGGGGCTGTGTCTGCATCTACAGAGTCACTGCAGAAAGTTGTGATCCCTCTTTCTTCCCCCCACCCCCTCACTCCTGCCTGCTCCCTCACTCCGTACACACATCACAAGATACGCTTCATGATGAGTTCTCCCAGCCCAGAGCCAAACAAATCAGGCAGAACCATATAATTTATTGCACCAAACTGGAATTACCCCTATCCACTTAAAAAATCTGGCTTCATTTCAGGGTAACAGCAGCTCAGCTCTGGCAGGGCTCAGTCAACGTGGGTGATCTGTGACATGTGGCAAAAATATAGAACTCATCAGATTTAATAAAACGAAGTTTAACACACGATTGGAAGGCCTCTCTCAACAAAGGCATGGAGGAGTTATTGCCAGCAGTCCCCAACTTTGAGGGGAAACAACCCCCTCCGAGTCCAAAGCTCCTTCTTCACTCAGAAGTCATGAAAGACCAACCGGCTGCCCCAAGCAGACAGGGGAGGTGGTGGAGTCCGGAACAAATGCAGGTGGAACAAATGCAGCGTTACCGAATGGGAGAAACAGCGGGAGCGGCAGTGTGGCCACCACGGAGATCTGTCTTTCCAGGCTCTCTGTTCCATTCCACTGCAGGCTAGAGGTGCCCTCTGCTGTCCACCGGCCACAGTGCACCAGGACACTGTCACCGCTGGTCCCCGGGGATGAGTCCAAGAAGTGGTGAGGTGACTGGAAATCCCATTTCTCCTGCAGGAACACTGGTCTACAGAGCAGATGAGCCACTGAGAAGATCCTCCCAGGACTGCTGTGGGCACACTGAAGGCCACACAATGGAAGTGCGTATTTTAGAGAATTCACTTTTAGAGGAATGACCTAAACCTGGAACCTGGGGGCAGCAAGCAAACCCTAGATTCCTCTTTAAAGCCTCACAGCTGTCTCTTCTCTTCAATAACACAATTATTAGCAAGATGGAAAGGGAGGCAGAGAAATTCAGAGGCTTCACAGCTGAGGAGAGACATTCTGGTCCCTAAAAAGTTGTCAGTGAGACCCTTTGGCAAAGACTTTGCTGGACCTCACCCTCCATTTTTTGGACCACTTGTGCCTCTGGTAACAGTGATAATAGTGCCTATTAATCACCTGCCACCATATGAAGCACCTTACCACAACTCTACTTCACAGATTAAGAAATTAAGTTCACAAAGGCATAAAGTAACTAGCAGAAGACACATACAGCTAGAGCTGGGATTCCAACCCAGGTCAGCCAGGCTGCAGTCTCCTCTCTCCTCCGCCATACCACACTGTCTCAGATGCCGCTGAACAGTTCACTACACTCCACTGTGGAAGGCCAGCCAGCAAAAGCCTAGCCCAGGTCCTATAAAAATGAAGTCATGAAGTCAAGCTCAGTGAAATAGGATGCCATTGCTGTTGTGTGTGTCATCATAGCTCTCTCACTTTCTAATGTTGACGACTTATACCAGGCAGCTAAATATCCTGGGAAAGTCCTGACTCAAGCATGCCTCGGGCAGTAAGTAAGATTCACATGGAGGAGAAACTGTGAGAGAACAAAAAGGACCCTGGACTCCCAGTCAGAGCCCTGTGTTCTTATCCACTATGCCTCTCATTAGCTCCAACATCTTGAGCTTGTCAATTTCTCTGAGTTCCAGTTTCCTCTTTTCTTTAATAAAATACATGTGCTATTTTATAAAGTTATTATGGGGATTAAACAAGATTACATATTTATATGCATATGTGTGTACATATATGTGCATATTTCTATTATGTTTATATAAAAAATAGTCAACTATGTGATGTACAAAAGTTAGGTATTAATATAACACCAGAACAAACAATGAAAAGAGGTTGCTTTAGGGTTTTTTACATCTGAACTCAACTGATGACATGTTGTGTGAATTACCACAAAGGAGGGGCAAAAGAATTATGATTTTTAAGGAATCCATAATATTTGTGGCTTGCCTCTCACTTGGAGGGCATAGTTAGGGGAAAAGATGTGGCAGGCAGACAGCTCCCGTAGGACAGCATAGGCGGTCGCTGAGCCAGAGTTCCAAACCACAGATTCCAGCGGGAGGTCAGAATTCTCCAAAGACACAGGGTGGGCCTTCTTACAGAATGTTTCAACATTTTAGCCCTGGATTCAGCTCTAAGACTGAGAACAGGCTCCTTGCTGCCATTGTCCATGGTTCTGACCCACCTGGTCACAAAAGCCAGGCTGTGGCAGAGGCTGCGGAGGAGGGAGCGAGAGTGGTCATGCTTCCCTCCAGCCTCACCTCCACTTGCTCCAGGTCTTGATGCCTGTCTGGGTTCTATGTCTTCTGTGACTGTTGGAACCTGGAAGTATTATGGGCTGTTGGCTGCCTACAATTCCTCCTAGTTGACTGCATTGACCCACACTTACTATACTTACTGAAAAGATAGACATTCTGCAAATTCAGTTGATTTAATAAGGGTCTAGAATACTTATGCTTCTCACCTCCAGTTTTTTGATTTTTTAATGAAAACTCCTTGCTTTACTAAGAAAAACTTTTAAAGAGATTATTGACACATGAAACAAACCTCCTCCACTTCCTTTATAAAAACTTTATTCCAGCTCGCCGACAGTGTGCACTGCCTCCTCTAACATTTTGTACCAATGACAAATAGTCTGAGGGTTACCATAATCTCCCCCACTCACCTTTTGCATGCATACTTTATCCCAGAACATCTAAACTCACACTTGGAGAGGTTGCCTGAAAATGGCATTCCCGTCAATGGAGCCGTGGCAGAAAGAGTTTTTGCTTATCCCCTGCCACAGAAAGTCACTAGGACCTGCATTGCTCAGATGAATTTTAGCAACAGAGAGATTCAATTAGAGAGTTGAGTTGTCACGGTTCTTCCAACAAGAATATATGAATGATTCAAGTTAACCCTTTATCCATATGTTCCAATGAAAAAGCTGCACTTTAGAAAGTGTAATACTTGTTCTGCACAATAGATAGGATCTCTAAAAGGTATGTTTTACTCTTATTTCAGCTATCAACTGCTAATTTGGGGTGGGGGCTTTGTTTAATGACTACTACTGTGTGTAGCTGAGTGGTTGAGAGCTTATTCTCTAGTCTCAGACCTGGCTCTAACTCAAGCTTGGTTACTCATTAGCCATTGACTTAGGACAAGTTACCCAACACCTCTGAGTCTGTTAAATGAAGATACAAATGCCAAAGTCAAAGATTTATTGTGAGGCTTAAAAGAGATAATGGAATGTAACTAGTACTTTTATATTTCCACCTAATCTACGTGTTTGATAAATTGGTATTTTTGTAGCTTAAGTTTGGTAAAGTGAAATGCCCCTGATAGATGCTTCCTCGCATCACTTATTTGGAATTTTTGAGGCTGGGGATGGCTTTTAGATGGCATCTATCCTTATCTTCTCTGAGATTTACCCAATCCCAAATTTCTATCACCAGTTGGGAGATGATGCCAAATGCTAAGAACATTGGTTTCATTTTAGCCACCATATTCAATCTCCACATCACCTAAACATGCTGGACTCTGCCTACTGCTTGTTCATTAAGTAAATATAAAATTGTTGCTGTGGTTGTCTGTTCTCTGCTGCATCATTTCTTCTGTCCTTTCAGCTTTCTTTCTTCAATATAATTGACTCCACGTACCACATAGCCACAAAACAAACAAACTTACCGCCAGGCACACACACCCTGCCGACCCCCACCAAAAAAAAAATAAAAATAACCAGCACTTTTGTTATGCAAGAGGTTAAACTGAAACTGAAATATTTGGTAAGAGTTCATTTTCCACACACTTGGGATTTTCAAAAGGAAATGCCACTCTAACCTTAGCTGTCAACACATCAACAAAACTGTTCCCAAACTCTAAGATAGTTTTCTCTGGCCCTCTGGAGAACACTCAGGAGCCAGACTTTTCCCCCTGTCAGCTTCCTTCATCCCCTCTCCCAGTACTCAGGTCGCTCTTCCTGGACTTCGGCTGTTCTCCACTGCAGTGGTTCATCTCCTTCAGCTGGGATATTTATCCCCCAACCCCCCTCTCTTTGCCCCAAACACAAAGTCCAGAAGCCTTCCCCCAACTACTGCCCAAGTCCTCCACCTCTGTCTCCTTGTCCCAAGTTGAGCTCATCTTTTTCCTTAGGATTTGAAACAATAAACTTCCAATTTATAGGAAACAAATAAAACATAAATGTTGAAGCAGGGTTCAAATTATTGACCTAATAATAATGACAGTAAAATGAACCAATAATAATTTACTGAGAACCTAACATGCCCCAGCTACTTCAGAGACATTCTCTATTTTAATTGACACTAAATCAAGAAATTGAGGTTCAGAATGGTTCTTAATCTCCCCAAGGTCACCCAGCTTGTAAGCAACAGGTCAGGATTGAAAGCCAGGATCATGTGATTGGAGAGCCTGTGCTTTTTTTTTTTTTTTTAATTTTATTGGGGGAAAACTGCAAAACATTTACAGTACAATGTTTACAGTCACAATTTGTAGTGAGCTGATTTCCCAAAATATATTACCACTCAAGTTGTCTTATCTTGTTACATTCAAAAACCTACTCTGTCAAAGTAGTCCAGAGAGTACATACATAGTGCTCCAACTGTATCTA
>CAUYRT010048162.1:0-11391 GCA_963574885.1 Lepilemur ruficaudatus
GAGACCTCGTCTCTACTATAAATAGAAAGAAATTAATTGGCCAACTAAAAATATATAGAAAAAATTAGCCAGGCATGGTGGCTCATGCCTGTAGTCCCAGCTACTTGGGAGGCTGAGGCAGTAGGATCACTTGAGCCCAGGAGTTTGAGGTTGCTGTGAGCTAGGCTGACGCCACGGCACTCACTCTAGCCCGGGCAGCAGAGTAAGACTCTGTCTCAAAAAAAAAAAAAAAAAAAAAAAAAAGCTCTGTGTGATAAGTACTATTATTTTATAGATGAGAAAAACTAAACCACAGAAATGTTAAGAAGTTTTTCCAAAACCACAACACTAGTAAATAGTAGAAATGGGATTCAAACACACACATTCTAGAATCCATGCTACTAAGCACTGCAACTGTTGCCTGTCACAAATCTCAATCGGGCACTTAGACTTAAAGGAGAACTTCTTGACTATAACAAGGTGCTTCCAAAGAAAGCTGTGGATATTCCACTCCAAGGGAGCTTTGAAGACAGACCCAGGAGTCACAGACTGATTACTCAATGGGCAAATATGGCCCCCAGACAATGTTTTGTTTAGTCTAGGGCATACATACAGGCATGAGTACTGTCCTGTACTCTGATTCACATGTTTATATTATAGGCTAGTCCCCATAAGAATCTGTGTTTATCACTTCTGTAAAATACGAGTTTTATGCCATTTAGGAATTTACCTACCTGCAGGAAGGGGAATGAGCCAAATGACATCTTAACCCAAGTGTTCTGACTCTTTTAAGATTTTTTCTTTTTTTGAGACAAAGTCTCACTGGGTTGCCCCGGCTAGAGTGCCGTGGCATCAGCCTAGCTCACAGCAACCTCAAACTCCTGGGCTCAAGTGATCGTCCTGTCTCAGCCTCCCGAGTAGCTGGGACTACAGGTATGTGCCACCATGCCCGGCTAATTTTTTCTATATATTTTTAGTTGGCCAATTAAATTCTTTCTATTTTTAATAGAGACAGGGTCTCGCTCTTGCTCAGGATGGTCTCGAACTCCTGACCTTGAGCGATCCACCCGCCTTGGCCTCCCAGAGTGCTAGGATTACAGGCATGAGCCACTGCGCCCGGCCTAAGATTATTTTTAAGAATACACACAGACACTAAACCTGTGTGGCTTTCCTGTACGATGAAATAAGTATCCAAAAAAAAAAGAGAAAAGAAAAGAAACCTGTGGCTTATGTAAAAGAATGTTCTTGTTTTTAGAAGATCCACACAGTGCCAGGCATAGTGGTGTGCATCTGTAGTCCCAGCCAGTGGGGAAGTTGAGATGAGAGGATTGCTTGGGCCCAGGAGTTTGAGGCCAGACTGGACAACATGGCAAGACCATGTGGCTAAAAAAAGGAGGGAAGATCTACACTAGAGCATTTGAGGAAAAGGTTACAATGTTTACAAACTTACTATGAAATAGCCCAGCAAAATGGAGATGATGATGACAATAACAATAATAATAAAATATATAAATATGTATGTGTGTGCATTATATATATGGAGAGACAGAAAGAGAGAAAGAGGGAAGGAAGGAGAGAGAGACAGAGGAAGCAAAAGCCAAATAGCAAATTGTTAATAATTGGTGAATCTAGGTAAAAGCAGACAGGAGTTCAGTGCACCATTCTTACAGACTTACAATTTATAAGTTTGAAAAAAATTTTTTTTTTTTTTTGAGACAGAGTCTCACTCTGTCAGCTGGGCTAGAGTGCTGTGGCATCAGCCTAACTCACAGCAACCTCAAACTCCTGGGCTCAAGTAATCCTTCTGCCTCAGCCTCCCAAGTAGCTGGGACTATAGGCATGCACCACCATGCCTGGCTAATTTTATATATATATATATTTTTTTTTTTTTAGTTGGCCAATTAATTTTTCTATTTATAGTAGAGATGGGATCTCGTTCTTGCTCAGGCTGGTCTTGAACTTCTGAGCTCAAACTATCCACCAGCCTCAGCCTCCCAGAGTGCTAGGATTACAGGCACAAGCCACTGTGCCCGGCCAGTTTGAAATTTTTTAAAATAAAAAGGTTTTATTTAAAAAAAAAAACAAGATAAGCATACTTCATTCTCAGCAATCAAAACCAAAGTTATTTAATAACAAATGATAACAGAAATCCTGCCACATATAAACTATTTATAAAACAATTTACTTTGGTGTTATACTATTTGTATCACTTTGGCTTGAAAAGCTGATTATTAAGGATGTCTTAATCCTCAGTTTCGTAATATATCAGTTACAACATTTTTACTCAGTACCTCAGAAACTTAGATAGATCTAAAATATTGTTTCATGAAATAAAAGTTGAAATGAGGCTGGATAAGTCTCATTCCTTGCAGCTAAAAGAAAAGTACAGTTGTCCTTTGAACAACATGGGCTTGAACCACACGAGTCCACTTATATGTGGATTTTTTTCTGCCTCTGTCACCCCGGAGATGGCAAGACCAACTCCTCCTCTTCCTCTTCAGCCTACTCATAAGGAGGATGAAGACCTCCATGATCCACTTCCACTTAATGAATAGTAAATCTATTTTCCTTATGATTTTCTTAATAATATTTTCTTTTCTCTTGCTTTATTGTAAGAATACAGTATAAAATACATATGACATACAAGATATGTGTTAATCAACTGTTTATATTATCGATAAGGCTTCTAATCAACAGTAGGCTATTAGCATTAATAGTTAAGTTTTTGGTGAGTCAAAACTTATATACGGATTTTCAACTTCAAGGGGTTGGCACCCGTAACCTCTACATTGTTCAAGACTCAACTATATGCGGAAAAGATGAAGCCCTTTTCATCCCTCTAATAACACTGATGAAGGCAGTGCTGTGAACTGCTCCCTGCTACTACAGGATAAGAGCTGTTTTTTGTGATTGAGTCTTATTGAGCACTAAGCTCAAGTCATCAGAAGTAGAAATGGCTAGCTCTCCAAAGATGAGCAGCAGTTCCCAGCCAAATGGTCACACTGACCTCGGGCCCAAGAAGGGAGCTCACCAGGCAGGTGCCTTTCAGTGGCAATCAGTTGATTGCACGGCCCAGTAAAGGCAATGTAGAGAGTGAGAAGAAAATAGTATAGGAGCAAATAAGGCAGGGTAAGGCAGGTGATGTTTAAATACTAATAGCCCCCCTTCATCCCAAATGTTTCTTTCTTCAAATGATAAGGAGTGAGATGAATTTATTTTGAGAGTCCTCCCAAATTCCTAGGGACCTTGAGATGAGAATAAAGGAAAAGTATAGAAAAAGCAAAATTGACTCAGAGCTTCTCGTTTTCCCATGTCCTGAAATACTGGGCTAGAGGCACAGAACACCAGACAATCCTATGAGCTACTCTCACATCATAATTCTGGTGCCAAGAACATGGAAGTGCAGCAGAAGGGGCCAGGTGGGCCCTGGAGAACTCCAGATGGCATCTGGCTGGAGTGGGATCCTAGCCACTATGGAGGAAACCATACTGCTAACAGTTCAGCCTAAGGAGTAGCAAGGCTCCGAAAGGTGAGCGAGGAAAAAAGAGAAGGGCAAGAAAGAACAGAGACCAGAAAAAGATCATGCCATTAATTTTGATAAAGAGATAGAGGTCTATAAATGGAGAGAACTGAAAAGAAAAATGTAAGAAAACACTGAAAGAAGTGAAAATAAAGGTGCAGGAGACAGGAGATAAAAACTTCATAGCTTAATGATGAAAATAAAGAAGTTCAGAAATGGGAAGAAAAAGTAAGAAATAAGAATTAGAAAATAAAACAAGCATATAAAATAAGTAATTGATAGACTCACATATAATATTAAGGTTGATTAACCTATTTCTACTAAGTGAGATTTTAAATCAAGTAAGTTGATTGAAAATTATATTAAAGTAACCTTCCTTTTAAAGTTACTAATATTACACTTATTAAAATGTTTAAAATTGTTAAAGTAAACTTTTCAAAAACTGAAGCCAATGTAGTAAAATAAAATTAAAAGTTTTTTAAAGTTTAATAATTGCTTCTTTTTGCCAAGTTTTTAGGATAGAGAGAAAAGACATAAATTCATTTGCATACAGTAATGTGCTGGTTATCAACTGGCTTCTCAAAGGGAAAAAGCTCTGATTTGTAGCATTTGTTGATTTGCATTGTGTAAGTACATCCCCCATGGCCAATTTCAGGCTACCAGCTACCAGTTGAGGTCAGTAAAGGTGGAGTCTGGAAGAGATGCACAATAGCTGACATCGTAAGGTATATCCACCATACATACACTAGACATAAATAACTTCAAGAGCATAAATAAGAGTAAAATGTACTAAAGTAATTAGGAAGAGATAAATTTTGAGTATTTTTTACCTTTTTTTCATCATTAATAAAAACATTTATTTTTCATTTTATACAGAATAACCTGAAGAAAATATGGAATGGTCCACAAGTTTATGTGTCAACCTTGTGCAGGGGCCATGATAATTTTCTCTATGTTGTTCTGATTTCAGTATAAGTCCTGCTGAAGAAAGCACCTTTGTTTTTAATAAAATTTAATTCAGTTTATATAATTTATTTCTTAATAGAAACTAGTTTTTAAAAATGGCTTGTAGAATTCCTGAAAATTTAACAATCAGTTCTTGTGGGCTAACACAAGTCAGCACAATCTAACTGTAGCACACCACTGATATTGTGAGTCACAATCACTCCGTTCAGACAGTTAAAGTGGCCTCTCGCAGGCTGAATCTATACAGGTTCATCTCTTCAACAACCAGAGTGGTTAGGACCAACTCACTTAGTATTCTACCATGCACACAAAACAGAAATTGAATACAACATTTGTAAACAACAACAACAACAAACTTTTTTCTTTTGGAAAATTATTTTCTTCCTTTTAAATCAATTTCATGAGACTTTAAAAAATTGCCAACTCCTCCATTTTGGTAGGTTTTTCAGAGAAAATGAAAATCAACTGTTTCATATAAAGTCTTTAAAATATGCAGAGACATTTCATTTATTTTGTCAAAGTAGATGTCATATTGATAAGAAGTACAAACTAACTCCAAAAGCCTTTATGATTTAAGTATAAGAATTTGTTTCTGCACCTGCACCATATATAGAGTAGTGGATATGGGTGTAAAATTATTTCTGAACAAATGAGTCACAGTAAGGTAGCCCAACAGTGGCATCATTATTTAATTATATACAGCATTTGGACCACTTAAAATGTTTGACAGAGTGTGAAGACTGGCTCTTCACAGGCTGGTATTCAGTGGGTGTAGTATCACGTTCCTGACACAAGGTGGAGCCAGTGCCATTGAGCTAGGCTAGAGCTAGGCTGTAAGCCTTCAATTTAAGGGCAGTCTAAGGTCAAAACATACCAAAGTAAAGATCTGATTCAGGACATTTGATGCAATTCCAAGAGACAAATGAATAGTTATAATATAATAGGTCTTTGTTTTTGCTTCTGTTTATGTGGTGAATCACAATTTATTGATTTATGTGCACATCCTTGCATCCCTGGGATGAAGCCCACTTGGTCCTGGTGGATTATTTTTTTGATGTGCTGCTGAATTCAGTTTGTTAGTGTTTTATTAAGTATTTCTGCCTCTATATTCATAAGGGATATTGGTCTGTAGTTGTTTTTTTGTGGTTGTTGTGTCCTTTCCTGGCTTTGGTGTCAGGGTGATACTAGCTTTGTAGAATAAATTGGGGAGGATTCTCTCCTTCTCAATGTTATGAAATAGTTTCTGCAGTATGTGTACCAGTTCTTCTTCGTAGGTTTGGTAAAATTCAGCTGTGAATCCTTCTGGTCCGGGGCTTTTTACTATTCCAAGATGTTTTATTACTGCTTCAATCTCATTGCTCGTTACTGGTCTGTTCCAGAGATCTATTTCTTCCTGATTGAGTCTTGGGAGGTTGTGTATCTCCAACAATCTGTCCATTTCCTCTACATTTTCGAGTTTATGTGCATAGAGATTTTCATAGTATTCACAGACGCTATTTTGTATTTCTGTGGTATCAGTTGTAAAATCTCCTTTTTCAGCTGGGCGCGGTGGCTCACGCCTGTAATCCTAGCGCTCTGGGAGGCCGAGGCAGGCGGATCTCTCAAGGTCAGGAGTTCGAAACCAGCCTGAGCAAGAGTGAGACCCCCGTCTCTACCAAAAATAGAAAGAAACTAATTGGCCAACTAAAAATATATAGAAAATATTAGCCGGGCACGGTGGCGCATGCCTGTAGTCCCAGCTACTCAGGAGGCTGAGGCAGGAGAATCGCTTGAGCCCAGGAGTTTGAGGTTGCTGTGAGCTAGGCTGACGCCACGGCACTCTAGCCCGGGCAACAGAGTGAGACTCTTTATAAAAAAAAAAAAAAAAAAAAATCTCCTTTTTCATGTCTGATTGAGCTTATTTGGGTCCTTTCTCTTTTATTCCTCGTTAATCTAGCAAGAGGTCTATCAATTTTGTTTATCTTTTCAAAGAAGCAAGTTTTTATTTCATTGATCCTTTGTACAGTTTTTTTTGTTTTCCATTTCATTTAGTGCTGCTCTGACCTTAGTTATTTCTTTTCTTCTGCTGGCTTTTCGTTTGGTTTGCTCTTCCTTTTCTATTCCTTGAGACATGTAATTAGATTGTTAATTTGTGATCTTTCTGTCTTTTCGATGTAGACATTTGAGACTAAATTTTACCCTGAGGGCTGCTTTTGCTGCATCCCATAGATTTTGACAGATTTTGTCCCCTTTGTGATTCAGTTCAAGGCATCTTTTGATTTCCATCCTAATTTCATTATTGACCCAATAATCATTCAGCAACAGATTGTTTAATTTCCATGATTTTGTGTAGAACTGAGTGTTTCTCTTGGAGTTTATTTCCAGTTTTATTCCACTGTGGTCTGAGAAGATACATGGCATGATTTCTATTTTTTTGAATTTGTTGGGATATGTTTTGTGGCCTAAGATATGATCAATCTTGGAGAATGTTCCGTGTGCTGATGAAAATAATATATATTCAGTAGTTTTGGCGTAAAATATTCTGTAAATGTCTGTTAGGCCAATTGTGCTGGAGTCCCATTTAAGTCCAATGTTCTTCATTTTCTGCTTGGGTGATCTGTCTAGTTCTGTCAGTGGGGTATTGAGGTCCCCAGCAATTACAATGCTGCTTAGATCTAGTAGGGTTTGCTTTATGAATCTGGGTGTTCCTGTGTTGGGTGCATGAACATTTAGGATTGTTATATCTTCTTGTTGAATTGCTCCATTTACCATTATATAATGACCATCTTTGTTTTTCTTTACTATTGTTAAATTAAAGTCAATTTTATCTGATATGAGAATGGCTATACCTGCTTTCTTTTGGTTTCCATTTGCATGGAATATTTCTTTCCATCTCTTCACTTGGAATCTGTATGAATCCTGTGGGTTAGATGTGTTTTTGGGAGACAGCAGATACTTGGGTTATATCTTTTCAGCCATTCAGCCAGCCTATGTCTCTTGAGCAGGGCAGTCAAATCAACTGTTCAAGTTGATTGATACAATTGATATGAGGGATGCTGTTCTGTTCATCCTCTTGGATAGTACCTTATTGCTTTGTTTTATATGTATGAGCTCTGAGCTTTAGCTTTTGTGAGGTTTTACACTGGTGGGTGTCTATTGTGCTGATCCATGTATAATGCAGTTCTGAATATTTGTGCCAGGCAGGTCTGGTCTTGACAAATTCCCTCAATGTTTGTTTGTCTGGAAAATTCATTATTTCTACTTCATATATGAAACTTAGTTTTGTAGGATACAAAATTCTAGGCTGGCAGTTGTTCTATTTAAGAAAACTGAAAATGGGGCCCCAATCCCTTCTGGCTTGTAAGGTCTCAATTGAAAAGTGTGCAATTAGCCTGGTGGGTTTTCCTTTGTAAGTAACTTGATGTTTTCACCTCATGGCTCACAGGAGTTCCTCCTTCATGTTGACTTTGGACAGTCTGATGACACGTCTTGGTGATTGCCTCTTTGCAATGAACCCCCTAGGTATTTGTTGAACATCTTGTACCTGGATGTCTAAATCTCTAGCAAGACCATGGAAGTTTTCCTCAATTATTCCCTCAAATAAATTTTCAAACCCTTGTGTGTTTTCTTCTTCACCCTCAGGGATGCCTATGATTCTTATATTTGACAGTTTTATATAATCCCATACTTCTTGTAGGCTTTGTTCATTCCTCTTAATTCTCTGTTCTTTATTTTTGACTGAGTTAATTCCAAAGAGTTGTCTTCAAGCTCTGAGATTCTTTCGTCTGCCTAGTCTAGTCTATTCTTATAACTTCCACTGTTTTATATTTCCTTAAATGAATTTTTCATTTTCAGAAGTTCTATTTGTTATTTATTTATTTATTTATTTTTTGAGACAGAGTCTCACTGTGTTGTCCAGGCTAGAGTGCTGTGGCATCAGCCTAGCTCACAGCAACCTCAAACTCCTGGGCTCAAGCAATCCTTCTGCCTCAGCCTCCCACGTAGCTGGGACTACAGGCAATGTGCCACCATGCCTGGCTAATTTTTTTTCTATATTTTTAGTCGGCCAATTAATTTCTTTCTAATTTTAGTAGAGACGGGGTCTCGCTCTTGCTCAGGTTGGTTTTGAACTCCTGACCTTGAGCGATCCTCCCACCTCGGCCTCCCAGCGTGCTAGGATTACAGGCGTGAGCCACCACTCCTGGCCTGTTTTTGTTTTTAATATGTAGATCTTTTTAGTGAATTTTTCATTCATTTCCTGAATTGTTTTTCTGGTTTCTTTGAGTTGATTTTCCATTTTCTCTTGGATTTCATTGAGCTTCCTTACAGTCCATATTTGGTATTCTTTATTTGTCATTTCAATATTTTCATTTTGATTGGTATCCATTGCTGGAGAGCTGGTGTTCCCTTTTCTGATTTTTCATACTTCTGGAGCGCTTTTTACTGATTCTTCCTCATCTGGAGCAGCCGTCACTCTTATTTTTGGATTTTCTTTTGTTTACTTCCCCCATACACACTCGTAAGGATGTGTCTGCAGCATTTGTTGGATAAAAACCTTTGGCTTTGTTTGTGGGTACTTTGATGGCAATCTAAGTTCTGGATGGATGCCTTGGTTACAGATATTCTTAGTGTGGTGGTTTTCTCAGTTGCCAGTTTGTTTATAGCCTATAGCAGTGGTGAGCTACATACATGGGCATATTCTTAAAAATATTTCTGAATGAAGCTGGGCACAGTGATCCCAGCTTCTTGGGAGGCTAAGGCAGGAGGATGTCTTGAGCCAGGAGTTTAGCCTGGGCAACATACCAAAACCCCAACTCTCTTAAAAAAAAAAAATCTCTGAATGCTAGAAAGTAAAAATAGAGTGAAAAGACACATGACATACATATCAAAGACTAAGGCTAATAACTTTAATATATAAGAAGATAAATAATTCAATGGGAAAAATAGGGAAAGGTCGTGAATTGTCAGTTCAAATGAAAGGAAATACAAATAGGTTTTAGAGATATGAAAGATGTTCATAATTTAAACAATAAAAATTAACATGGAGTTTCTGTTTTTCACATACCAGATTAGGAAAAGTCCCAAAGTTTTATAATTAAACTTTATTTAAGAAGGACTGAGGAAACAGGTACTCTCATATAATGAGAGAGACTATATTGTCAAGATAGCAACATCTACCAAAAATATTCATGCGCTTTGACATATTTCCAAGAATTTATCCTAGAGAAAATTTTTCACTTTTGCAAAATGACATGCATACTAAGATATTCTCTGCAGCACGGACTATAATAGCAAAAGCCTAGAAACAACTGTAACGTCCATTAGTAGATGAATTCAATATATTATGGTTCAACCACACAATGAAATGAGGAAAATCTTTATATAATAAAGAATAATCACCAAGATACATTGATTAGTGAAAAAAGCAGACTGCAGAATGGTTTATATAGTATCTCACAACTTGTGTTAAAAATACACATATGTCTTACAACTCAATAAGGAAACAAACAAACTGATTTTAAAAATGGGCAAAGATAAACCAGACATTCCTCCAAAGAAGATGTATAAATGGCCAATAAGTACATCAAAAGATGCTCAACATTAATAATTATAAGGGAATGCAAATCAAAGCCCCAATGAGACACCAATTTGCACCCATTAGTGTGGCTATTATAAAAACAACAACACTGTCTGAACAACATAGCAAGACCCCGTCTCTACAAAAAACAGAAAAATTAGCTGGGTGTGGTGGCACACACCTGGAGTCCCACCCACTTAGGAGGCTGAGGCAGAAGGTTCACTTGAGCCCAGGAGTTTGAGGTTGCAGTGAGCTGCGATAACACCACTGCACACTAGCCCGGGCAACAGAGCAAGAGCCTATCTCAAAAAAAAAAAAAAACAAAATAGAAAAGTAAAAAATTCTTATTGTATATATACAATATAATATTACTCACACAGATTAAAGAGAGGAAAAACAAATCTGAATTATATAATTCAAGTATATAAATGGAATAACTATAATAGATAATATTGTTCTAAGCTTGAAATCCCAAGCTACTTTGTTCCAAGGTAATATTGTACTGAGAGCTTTAAAAATGTCCACTGACAAAAGTGGCTCTCAAACATTTTGGTCTCAGAATTTCTTTTACACTCTCAAAAATTATTAAGGCCCTCAAAGAGCTTTTGTATATGTGAGTTATATGGATCTATATTTATATTAGAAATTAAACTTTAAATTAAATATATATATTTATTAATTTATTTAGAAATAATAAACATTACATGTATATAAATAACATAATTTTTATTGAAAATAACTATATTTTCTAAAACAAAAAATAAATTTAGAAGAATGACATTGTTTGACATATTTGCAAATGTCTGTAGTTTCGGCTTAGCAGAAGACAGCTGAATTCTCATTTCTAGTTCTGCATTCAATCTGTTGTAATATTGCACATCGTGCAGACTTTGAAAAACTCCTATATACACTCCTAGAAAAAAATGAGAACAAAAATAGCCAATGCCGTCTTAGATTTACTATGAAAATAGGCCAGGCATGGTGGCTCACGCCCATAATCCCAGCACTCTGGGAGGCCATGGCAGGATGACTGTTTGAGACCAGGAGTTTGAGACCAACCTGAGCAAAAGCAAGACCCCATCTCTACAAAAAATAGAAAAATTAGCTGGGCGTGGTGGTGCACGCTTATAGTCCCAGCTACTTGGGAGGCTGAGGCAGGAGGATCCCTTGAGCCCAGAAGTTCCAGGTTGCAGTGAGCTATGATGAGGCTATTGCACTCCAGCCTGAGAGACAGAATAAGACCCTGGGAAGGAAGGAAGGAAGGAAGGAAGGAAGGAAGGAAGGAAGGAAGGAAGGAAGGAAGGAAGGAAGGAAGGAAGGAAGGAAAGGAAGGAAAATATAAAGGAAGGGAGGGAGGGGAGAGGAGAGG
>CAUYRT010048165.1:0-53997 GCA_963574885.1 Lepilemur ruficaudatus
CCCCACAATATATATTTGCAGTTTCAAAATGTGCTAATCTCTTTCTAGTCCCTTAAGCTTTGCACATAATTTTCTCTCTGCCTCAGGTCATGTAATGTATGAACTTCCAGAGGGTCAACCCAAAACACCACCTCCATCAAAAGGCCACAGTTCTCTCATCCCAGATTGGCTGTGGCTGCATAAAACACCACCATTCACTAGTGAGACACCCGAGTTTAATAGGTGTTTATTTCCCAGTAGGTGTTAGATTGCAGATGAACAGCATAGGATGAGTGCATGGGGGTTGGAGAGTTACACAGGGGTTTGGTTTGTCCAGGCATTAGAGACCATACTGTCCCTGTGATTCCTCAAACCATTCCAAGTAACTGTAGTCAGTGGGTGAGAGCAGTTAGAAGTGTAGTGAAAGAAGAACAGGTTAGAATTCTGGAGTCTAGGGGTCTACACATGGACCTTCACCCCACCTAGCTTAGAGCAGCCTCAAATTCCTGGGCTCAAGTGATCCTCCTGCCTCAGCCTCCCTAGTTGCTAGGACTATAGGCATGCGCTACCACGCCCAGCTAATTTTTTCTATTTTTAGTAGAGATGGAGTCTCACTCTTGCTCAGGCTGGTCTCGAGCTCCTGAGCCCAAGCAATCCTCCTGCGTTGGCCTCCCAGAGTGCTAGGATTACAGGCGTGAGCCATCATGCCTGGTATAGATTGAGTTTTAAAAGGGTGCTGTCCTCTAATGAACACTCCAGGAGAACTGCAACTTTCTGAACCACCCACCTGCCCCCAGCTTGCTACAGGTGAGATAAAGAAGACTTCTGTTATGTTAAATCCACTGCATTTGTGTTTATGTCAACTCAGTCTGTACTGTAACTAATAAAGGGCTGTGGGGACAAGGGGAAAAAACAACACTGCACATGTCCATAACCAAACTCATCATGGGTTCTCCCAAGCCATCTCTTCCTCTGGTATTTCCTTATCTCGGTGAATTAATGGAGCCATTAGTCAACAAGTCCCCGAGCCAGAACCCTGAATGCCAACCTGTGCCCACCTCTGAACTGCAGTCACTTACTGTGCCCTCCATGTTCTGCATGTTAAATATTTCTTCCCGGTGGGTCTTTCTCTTTTCATCCATACCCCCTCCTACCTTGGTTCTGGGCCCCATCTCTTTCCTGCACTACTGATACATGAGTTTCCCAAGAGTTTCTCTGCTTTCACTTTTATCTTTCTCCATGCACTCCCATAAGGATCTTTGGAAAATGCAAAACTGATTACAATTCCTCAGTGACTCCTTCAGTCCAAAGATTGAGTCCCAGATCCGTTGCCATTGCACACAGGGACCTCACTACCAGGCTCCTGCCTTCCTCTGCAGCCTCACCTTTGACCTGCACCCCTCCTCCATCCTACAGTCTGGCTGTGATAAGCTCACGCTACTGTATTGTCCCCATGTCAGGCTGTGAGATTTTACCCCGTTGCTCCCAATGCTTTTCTCATACCATCCTCTCTGCCTGGAAAGTCCTTTGTTACTGGTGCTCCACTCACCCCTAAACACCCCCTCAAAACACCTTCTAGTCTTAAAAGAAGGTCTTGAAAGACCTTCTAAGACTCAGTTCAAACACAGGCTTGCTGAAGCCTTTCCCAGCCACCACCCTGTCCTCTCCTGCGTGGCGGAGCCTTTACAGGGTGGGTGTTCCCCATTTCAGCAGCAACTGCAGACTGAGGCACGGGGTGTCGGGGGGTGGAGTTCCAGCCAGTTAGGCAATGATATGAAAAATTTGCTCAGAGGAAATCATCAGCAGAAGGGAGGGTGATCCAGGATTAACTCTACTTTGAATTTGGCACCAACACTTTGGCCCTCGGCCTACAAGAAACCCGAGTGGGGTTGAAGGAGATGAGGTTGCAAGCTGCGAGAAATCTGTCTGAGGAACAGCAAAGGGTGGCAGACATGGTCTCTGGCCCCTCAATTCCTCCATGCTTCTGGCTGTGGTGTTTGGGGAAATCTCAACCTGAATGTGTGTGGTGGGGGGAGGTGGAGAGGGAGGCAGCAGAGAGAAATGAGAAATGAGAGGAATGAGAAGGAAAGAGGCAGATTCTTGAGCAGCCAGGCTGGGGCCCTCGGAGGGAAAGGGAAGGGAGGACTCTGGCTGGGAAGGGGGGATGGTACATCACCCCTTTTAGGGTTGATATTAGGGTTTGCACCTCCTTGCATTACCAACCCAGAATCTTCCTTCCAGATTGCAGAATTCTCCTGATTAAAATTCCTCAGTGACTCCTTTAGTCCGTAGGATCAAGTCCCAGATCCGTTGCCTTTGCACGCGATCTGAAAAGCAAAGGTGTGGGACTGAGCGTGACGGTGGTACACTCCACCCTTCCTGCCTGCAGCCACTTAAGACACGGTGACCACAGAGACCCGTCCCTCTGCTACCGACAATCCAATCTTGTCGGCAAATCAGAGAAAACAGAACATAGAAAAGGAAACCTGCAGGCAGCACGTGATCCTGCGGCTGGCTCAGTGGCCCCTGCAGCGCTGGTGGTGCTTCCAAAACTCCGCGTTTTGCTTTAACCCATTCAAAAAGGAGTTAACTTCTCCTGAAGAGTTTCACATAATTGGAAACATGCATCTGGCAAAGACGGATGGAGGAATTCTTGGTCCAACTCCAGCAAAATGGCCAATTTATCAACTGCTGTGGGACTGACAGAGGCTGGGACGCTGGAGCCTCTGAATTTAGACAGGAGATGAAGCCCAGTGCCCAGGTAAGTAGGTAGGTAGCCAGGTAGCCGCCGGAGCAGTGATGCAGGTCTGCACAGAAAGGCAGCTAGAGAGAGCTTTATAAATGAAAGAAGCAGGCAGTACTAAGAAAATGGAATCATTTTTCCTAAAGCGATAGCAAACTTTATTTCAGAAAAACATTTTTTCTGAAATGTAACTCAGACTGGTGACACGTCAACAACTAACAGAGAGCTTGATATTGTGCTCAGGCACATAGATAAATGTTTTGCATACACTGTGTGACAGAAGGTAGGTTCTCTCTGCCACTTAACCCATTTCTTAGCTTCTCAAAGCTTGTTTCCTCATAGGTAAACTGGGGATGCCTACTCATAGGGCTATCATTGCAGATGAAAAAAAAATCCCTATAAAATATGCCTAGTACAGTTACTGGCACTCCAATTAAGGATAACTGGGCAAGTAACTTTTGATGACTTAACTTCCTCCTGCTCTTCATAAGATCTTGTGGGCCAGCTAATGAAGGGAAAGGAGGTGCCGCCCAACCCAGCGTTTAAGGTCCCTGGGCCATTTGTTCAGGAGCCTGTGTGGGCCTCACCTGGTCAGAACTCTCTGTGGGCTTCTGGGCATGCTACCGTGAGGACCCCGTGATGCCCCTGCTTGTCTGTGCTCTGCTCTTCCCTGCTTCTGACCTCACCCTCGGACCTCTGGCTCGGTCTCCCTGAGATGCGGATCTCTGCCCTCTGTGCTTCTCTCCTGACGCTAACCAGTCTGCTCTCTGCTCCCAAAGGCTTGGGTGTCTTTGTTCATCCCCTTCTCTGACTCTTCTCTTCCCCCAGATTTGCAAGAAGTTTCCTGGAATTGTTACAATGACATAATTTCTATAGAAATAGAAAGTTCTCCAGTAGCAGCCTGCCTTTTTCAGCACTTCATTCCTGGATTTGAGAGACAGTTTCTTGGTGGTGAAGAGCCCAGCTTAGGGACTTCCAGGACTGAATTCTAATTTTGGCTCAGTTATTCACCTCCAGCTGTGTGACTTTGGGCACGTCACTTCTCTGAACTTCAGTTTTTTCAACTGCAAAGTAAGAATAACAACAACAAGCTCATGATGATATTATGAAGATTTAATTAGGATGTAGCACTTGGGAAATGTTCAATAAATGGTAGCTATACAAAAGGATGTGCCAATAGGTATATATTGATGTGTACATATACTGTATACATAAATACAAATAACCTCCCCCAACACTCATCATTCTGTGATCCCTGGGGTCACAGAAGACTAGCACCTGCTCAGGAGCCAGGTGACTTAGTTGGGACCTGGCTTCCAATGCTGGCACTGCCTTTAACTAGCTGAGTGACCCTGGAGAGAAGCCTCCTCCTATGGTTAGTTCTCTGGTCACCTCCGCCAGGTCTGGGCTAATGCAGAGAGACAGAGAGTGCCGAGCTGGGGACACAAGGCTTGAGAAGCAACGGCCTTCATAGGGATCACATGTGCGTCAAGAATGATCTGTGGAAAAGAATGGGGTGGGGGCTGCTGCCCCCTGACTCTGGGCTCCTGCCCCTGCTTCTTTGGCTGCAGCAATCATGTGGCCTGCGGGAGAGGGGCCTCTCCAGGCTGCCTTTTCCTTTGCTGAGGCCAAGGCTGCTGCCAAACTGAGGCTGTGGCAGTGACTTCCCAGATAATGGCAGGGCCCTCTGTGGCCCCGGGAGCCCACCACTGTGAATAGGCTCTTACCACTTGGGGCAGGCCCTTGGAGGTATAGGAATCCTGACTCCTAAGTCGGATATTGGGACTGTTGTTCTCACACATGGACAGAATGCTTGAAAATCCAGTTCCTGGGAAGCCAGGAATAAGATAAAGTTGAGATACATGGACAGTGTGGTCCAGAAGAACATGAACTAAAAGAAAGGAACAGGAGCTAGCATAGATATCAAGGCCCTCCCTGTGCCTGGCATTGCACTTAGCAGTTTACACATATTCTTATTGCATTTATATTCTACAACAGCCCTATGAAGTAAGCACTATGACCGGTCCCATTTTAGAGATGAAGAAGTTAAGGCTGAGAGCTCAAGTGACTTGCCCAAGGTCACTCAACTAGTAAATCCTGGTGTCAGAATTTGAATCTAGGTCTTTCTGGCTTCACAGCTTAAGCACTAAACAACTAAACTATATGAGACATCCAAGAGATACTCAATTCCCTCAAAAGCCTTGTAAGATGTAGGCATCACTATCCTCATTTTACTATTGTGAGAACCACGACCCAGACTTTCCCAGACTTTCCCAAAGATCCCCAGCAGGGATTTGAACCCAGGGCTGTCTCACACCAAAGCCTGTTTGAGAGCAGCACACTCCTCCTCTCCACCCAACGCAAGGAGACTGGGCTGGGCTTCCCTCAGGACAGAGCATGCACAAGTGGAATTTTGCGGTCCCTGCATGACTGAGGACTTTTAATCATTTTCAATAACACTTACTGACCACTTCTGTCCATTTAGAGAAAGAAATTTAACATCAAGAGGAAGCATAAAATTTATAAAGGATTTGTTTAATCTGGTATCATATTAAGAAAGTGATTTCAACTCACTGAAAGTATGAAAAGCATTTTGCATTTAAGCAAATAAAAGTCTCAGGAGTCCACTGATAATTATGCAACCCTAAATTTATGGTTCCCAGGTCTCATTGGATGAAATGTGAAGCAGAACAACAAATTTGTTAGATTATGACACATGAAAAGAGGAATGTGAACTATTTATTAAAGCAACAGGCAATGATGAAACAGATAACTTGGAGCCTGATACTTGAGGATGAAAGTAAGAATTTTGAGCAAACACCAGTCTTTATTTCTGCTTTTTTGAAATTTTCATTAACATCTGTCACAAAAGGTTAAAGGACCCAGAAAATCTGCATAAAAATATAATTAACAGTCAGGTGGAGGTGAGCAGGGTAATCAGGCCCAGGAGAGGTGGGAAAGACCTTTGGAATGTCCAGAAGTTTTCCTTTTCAGTATTTGTGGGCAAGGAACTTAGGGACAATGTGGTGCTATTTCCTAGGCAAATATGCAACATACAATATGCCATTATGGAGGTCCTGAAGAGATGAGTTTTCACCAATACCTCCTTTTGAGGGTGGTGGTCAATAGAGTCATTTGCAAGCCTATAAGTTTGCCATTATGGCACCCCCTCATAATTTAAGAAATAAAATTTTAGATCTTTTCTTACAGTGAGTAACTGCCATATGGTTTATGTTTTAATAGTTACTTTTTAAATAAACTAGACTAATCCTGAAAACACAGGTGATAGCATTGCTTTGAGCATCACCCTCAACTCTTCAAGATACACTGGCCATTTGAGTCTTCTCTGTTGAGGTCCCAGGCTTCAGGAAGCAGAGACAAACTACCCATGTTGTACCCTGTTCAAATTCCTGATCTGCATGAGCATGATAAATGGTTGTGTCTTATGCCACTAAGTTTGGGTGGTCTGTTATACAGCAGTAGATAACCAGAGCAATGTGGAGTCTCCTAAGTTTTAAATGCAACACCTAATTCAAGATTTATCAACAACAACAGCAATACCACTATGCTGGCCAAAACTATGCAGGCCAAACACGATTGGTAAATTTATCCCATAGAACACCATTTTGAGACTTCAACTTAAGGGAATTATAAATGACAGGTGGTCAATGATACGTGGGACAAAAGAGAACCAGCAGGGAGGGCAGAGATTTCTTTTCAGAGAGATGGCAGGCACAATGTTTAGTGAGGTACTCAGAATTAGAGCAGGTTTTCAAAAAGTGAACGTTAAATGAAGGAAGGCTGTCATTGAGAGGCCAGAGAACCTTAACCAATCTGGAATACACTGGCTTCTTATGCACCATATGCTTAGACCTTTTGGAATCCACTCAAGAAAACCACAAATAGCTCTTTTTAACCCACAAGTACCAAATGTTTTCTCCTTGCAGGGGTCCTCAGTCTGGAGCATCCCATTTGTTTCACTCTTGCCTGGGAGCAGCTACATGCTGAGTTTTCCTGGGTTGAGTTGTGGGAAAACACTATAGTAGTCAGACAGAGGTCTGTGGCGCAAGGCAACTGTGTAGTGGCAAATAGAATCCATGTGAATAAGGCTGTGGGGACCCAGAGGGCATATGTAACAGGCTGCCTAGGCAAACTATGTTCATCATATGGTTAGCTTGTTTCTAGTCACACCTAGGATTGTGAAATTCATTTATGTGAGATTGCCCATCAGCTATAGTTAGCAAAGAGTGTAGGCCATTTATAAATACATTACATATTGGAGCAAGAAGAGCACTTAGCATTCAGTATTCTTATTTTACAGATTGGGAAAGGAAGGCCCAGAGAAGGAGAAGGACCTGTCCAAGGTCACACAGTCAGTTAGTGAACAATTGGAACTGGAACTCAGCTTGCCTGACTTTCATTATGCAACTGATTTATTTTTCTATGCTTTCATTAGCTTTCTATTTGACTTTGTCTAACCATCTTCAGAGCATAGTTTGTATTCTTCTTCATTGGCTGGGCATGGTTGCTCACACCTGTAATCCCAGCACTTTGGGAGGTCAGTGTGCGAGGATTGCTTGAGCCCAGGAGTTAGAGACCAGCCTGAGCAACATAGTGGGACCGTGTCTCTACAAAAAATTAAAAAATTAGCCAGATATGGTGGTGGCATGTACCTATAGTCCAATCTATTTGGGAGGCTGAGGCTGGAGGATCACTTGAGCCCAGAAATTTGAGGTTGCAGTTAGCTATGATTGTGCCACTGCACTCTAGCCTGTCTCCTAGAAATAAAAATTTAAAAAATATATGTTCTTCTTTATGATTTCAGTAATATGTGAAGATAATATAGTTTTCTAAGACGGCTGAATTTTTCTAAAATTTTCTACTTTTTCTAAACAATCTTTTGTTCCTTTTTATACCACACTATCTGTGTAGGACTGTCATGAAAATATTTTATGTTGTCTTCTCGGCTCTGATTGCCACTGCTGAGGGGGCAGCTGCTGTGACCATGTTTGTTCTACGACACTCTGGTTCTCACCTACTCCCACTTTATCACTCCCTTGACCCAGGAGAGCTCTCCATCAGCTGGACAGCAACCAATGATTCTCTCCCAAAACTCTTGCCAAGAGACTCAGAGACCATGGCTGCATGGCACCGAGCGCTTGGATTAAAAGGTTGTATAGAGTAATAGCTTTTCTTTTTTGTCATGTGCACGCAGAAGCAGTGCAATTTAGAGAGGTCTGTGTTGAAAAGTGGGGAGTGGGGAGCAAACCAGCAGAAAGAAGCTGGGAGAGGATCACATGGCCCAGAGTGTGCCAGAAGAGCACAGCTGTCCCCTCGGGGCACCCCAGTGCCAATTCTGCACCCATGGGCCTGGCAGAGCACCTTTCTACTTGGAACCAGCTATTTCTTGTACCCACTGACCTGTAAGACATAACTCCTTCCCTCAACAAGCTCATGCCTTAACAGTGGAGATGAAATGCATCAGTGGATACCTGTAGATTCCACCTTGGCAGGTCTAGAAAGGGACTGGATAGCGTATTTTAAAAGGCTTCCCTTCCCAACTCAGAAGACCTCCTGAGGTGCAGAGCACTGTCCTGCCTAATGCAGTCCTAGATCCTTGTAGGGTCCTTTGACCCCTGCCCGCCTTGTTCCCCTTACCCAGCCCCAAGCCCTGCTTTGGCATTCATGCTCTTGAAACCCACATATTGCTGCCAAACCTTTCCTTTTTTATAGAGAGACTTTCTCTAAGCTATAGAGCTAAGCAGGACGGTGTCCCCGTGGGCGTCTTTGAGGGGGGACTCAATCTCCTGCTGCCAGCTATGTGTGCCCTCTCCCCTGAGCGACCGGAGACAGTATCTCCTGTAGGGCCTTGATCCCGCCCCTTCCTGTGGACAACCTATCCGTGCGGTGTCCCAGGACTAACTCTGGTGGTGTATTTAAGTTTATTTCTCCAGGGGCTGGGACAAAACAAAAGGAATTGTAGCACAAAAGTAGGGGTCCCCTTTTCGTACTCTAGACTTCCCTTAGGTCCTGGGGGAAAGCGTCGGAGGACTTAGGCCCTTCTCAGGGGCAGCCAGGTCCTCCCCTGCCCCCTGCTCCTGTGCTTCCTTCAACCTCCTTCTGGAATTGCCCCTCTTTCCCACAGAGAGGCCCTCACTTCCTCCTCTCCGTGAGTCCCCATCAGTCAGGTCGGAAGCACATCCTGGCATCTGCCGAGGTCCAGAAGGCTCTGGGGACAGACCCGAGCTGGGTGGAGAGGGGGTCTGGTGTTCCAGGATGTGCCCTTCACATCCATTTTTTTTTTTTTGGCTTACATTTTTTTGAGCCTAATAGTAAATGTAAACACCTGTCTTAAGAACAGACACTTTTCAGGGGAGATGGCTAGTACTATCTTAAGTTGGAATGAGAAAGAAAATATTTCCCCCATTAGCATGACACTTTCTGTTTCCTCAGAGTCATGAGCACCTGTTAATGGTCAGAGCAGTGTGTCGTTTGTGTCCAACTCACTGGCAGCTTCCAGGAAATGAGGAAACTACAGCATCCTTTTGGGTCTCTCTCTGAGACATCAGGAAAGGCACCCAACTTACATTTCTGAATCTTGGATATCCCACTTTTCTGACACCCCTGTCCCAAATTCCCTTCTCGCTGCTGCGCCCCTTCATCATTCTAGCTGTACCCTCTACCTTGAATCCTCTTGTCCTTGTACGCTGTTACCACGCTGACTCCTGTCTATTCTCAGCCTCAATGAGACTGCACATTTTTATTTGCTGAACAGAACTCTGCTAGCCATTCGGTGAAAGAGACTTTGGACACTAGAGGTAGCACCTTCCCTGGAAGCCTTCCTTGATTTTCCCCTCCTCTCAGCTCTTACAGACTCCACATTTACCTCCACGGTGCCCTGATCAGAGACAAGTGCAAGGGCTCGATGATGGTTGGGTGACGGGTTAGCAGAGGCCTCGAGTAAATGGTCTTGGGGTGACAGGAATGGGAGTGGGAGACTACAGCATCGTTACAGCTGCCCCAGAAGGAGCTGTGAGAAGGGGAGGGTGATGGGGAAGCGCAGGATGCTGGAGAGGGTGAGAGCAGACAGGAGGAACCTCAGCCCACCATGGGGCCAGCCTGGGGGAGGACTGTGCTGGAGATGGGAGCCCAGGGAGGACCAGGAACAGAGACACTTTGCAGAGAAGAGAAGGTGAAGGAGGGGTACCTGGTGGATGGATATCTTTGGTCCTATAGGCCTGTGACGTTCATATTTGTTTGAACCATAAATCATAATAAGGAAAACATTTAACTTCACAGCCCAGGAAATATACATCCATGTGCTGTCTGAAAACAAGTTTCACAAAACAGTACTTAATCTTACTGCATGTGAGGCTCTGATCTGTTCTATTCTATTCCCTTTTATTGATAAAATGCTGATCAAACCTTCTAAACTGCTCTCATAACCCATTAACAGATCACAAGTGTTTTCCAACATTTTCTTGAAAAAATTAAATTCACAGAAAAATAAAAAAACAACATATCCATACACCATTCATCTAGATTCAGCGAATGTTAATATTTTACCACATTTGTGCATACTCTGTGTGTGAGTATAACATACAAACGTATGTATGTATGTATATGTGTATATGTGTACATATACCCACGATTGGTTCCCTTTATTCACAGTAATTATATTCTAGAAAGTCACAGTGAACACTGAATTAGAGAATATGGAACCATTGCTCCTAAGAGATTAGTGCAGGATTAGATTCCTGCAAGCCTGTGCTCACATTTTAATTAACCTTGTTTTTCGTGTGTTTCCATTTGAAGACACCTTATTTAATATATATTTTTGATGCATTAACATTGAGCTCACGGCCAACAGCACTGTGACTCATGTCTGAGCAAAGCTTCTCTTACACATGTGTTTTCTCCACGCGGTACATCACAGCCTTCTTGCACAGCGGACCAGTAGACAGCGCTTCAGCACTATGCTCAGGGCTGTTTTAAATAGCAAAATCACCAACAAAAACACAAAAATGCAAAAAATAGGTCACAGAAGGGACACTTGTTTCCAGTGTGAGACGAGTGACAGAAGAAGGCAGAGCATCGCTCCCTTGTTCGACCTCAGCTGGGAATGTGCCCATCGGGTGACTCAAAGTTTTCACCGCTCTGTGTATGTCTGTGAGTGACCACCAAAGCACCATGAATATTGATTTTGGGGTTAAAATTTAGAAACAAATTTTAGCAAGTAGGCAAATTTATAAATACAGAATCTGTGAACAATGAGGGTAAACTGTATATGTATTTGAAAATTGCAAACACTATGTCTCTTCATTCCTGAGTGCATCTCTTAGGAATAAGGACGTTTTCACGTAACTACATTACCACTATCCCACCCAGGAAAACTAATCTTTATCCAGCAATATCATCTATGATGAGTTCATATTCAAACCTCCAATTTCCCTCGAGAATTTTAAGAGCATTTTTTGGGGGCTACATTGCATTTAGTTATGTCTCTTTGGTCTCCTTCAATCTTTGTGGCTCCTGCCTTTTTAAAACAATGACATTGGCTGTGTGTGGTGGCTCACACCTGTAATCCCAGAACTTTGGGAGACCAAGGTGGGAGAATTGCTTGAGACCAGCAGCTCAAGACTAGCCTGGGCAACATAGCAAGACCCTGTTTCTAAAAAAAAAAAAAAAGAAAAGTGACATTGACATGTTTGAAGAGTCCAAGCCAATTGTCTCTTAGAATGTCCCACATGCTGCATTTGTCCAATTGCTGCCTTATGATGATTAGGTCCTGGCGAAAGGTTTTTGGCAGGATGACTGCCTAGGTGGTGATGCCAGAAGGCTCATGGTAGTTTGTCCCTCTGCTGGTGATGCTGTTTGATTCCTTGGTTAAGTGCTGCTCTAGCTGAGGCAGGGGCAGTGCTGTCAGCCACACAGAGGGGAGCAGTGAGGGCCTGAAGCGAGGAGGAGGAGGAGCCAGGGACTGTTGCTACAGCGAATGGCACTGGGAGGCCAAGGGGCTAAAGCCGAGCACTGAGAACCAGCTGGGTTCTCCCTCCAGGAGCAGAGGGCCTGCATCTGTCCTGGACTCTCTCCCTTGTCAAGAGCATGAAGAAACACAGTGTCAGTGTCTGGGGGCCTAGTTTTAATTTCCAACAAAATTAGGACACAGTTCCTTTAGGCTTGATATAATTTCTCTGAAGCCCTGGGCTTGAAGTTGAAGCATTCTAAATGCTTAGGAAATTGTTATGAATAGCAACAAAGGGAGGAATAGCTAACGCCTGACATAGCTTTTTTTCTTTGCCATTGCCTCTGCATGATTTAATATTTAATATGATCGTGGTCAAACCAAGTCTGAACAGAGCAAGCCTGAAGCATTTCCAGCACCACAGCCAGGTGGCCAGAAGCCCAAAGTGATATAACCGTGATTTGCTCACAAGCCTTGAGAGCGACCTTTAGGTCTGGTTGAACTCTCAGACATCACTTAGCATTTCCTAACAATGATCTGTAATGCATTTGGGAAGCCTGTTTGAATCACCCAATTAGATCATGTTTTCTAAGGGGCCTCCTTACGGAAGTGCTGCCAATGGCTTTGGCGGAGGCGAGCAGAGTCCCCTTCTGCACGAGTCATCTTCCATCCTCCGTCTCTCACTTGATTCTCACAACAGCCCTGTGTAGTATCCTGGGCAGACATTACTACTTCCAGTTGCCCACGAGGAAACTGAGGCTCAGTGAAGTCAAGGGACTTCTGCAACACCACAAAACCACTGACTAATTGCCATGAAGCCAGCCAGGCCTTGACTTTGCACTCAGGTGGCCTTTCTACTGTGGTTTTGGGAGCTGAGCAGAAGCTGACAGGTCATTATTGGAGGGGAAATGCCTATAAGCCATTGCTAGATGTGTTCTGTGTTGAACTCCAGCAGAGCTTGTCTGATCAGAAGAGGCTGTGTGGTGAGAACTGGGCTGAAAGCACCCACTAAAACTCTCTAATGACTTTGCACAAGGTCGTGAGGGCCCCCTCCCTGGAACCCCATAACATGTCCCCATAGCTTGGGGTTACAAACCGTAGGCTTTGAGTTAGATGCAGATTGGAACTCCAGCTCTGCCTCTTACTGATGTGTGACCTTGAGCAGGTTCTTTAATTTTGCTCCTCCTAAGTCTTCTCAACTATAAAATGTGGACAACAGGACCTGCCTACAGGTTTTTTGATGAAGATGGAATTATTAAATGTCAAGTACTTAGATCAGTGGTATAATTATTAACTGTTATTATTATACATACTGTACTTAGTAAGCACTCAATAGATAGCCACCGTGGTGGTGCTGAGACATTTTCATGAACAGTTGTTGCTATTTGCGAACGATGTCATTGAGGTCGGCACACTCTGTGACACTGTCTCCAAGAGGCTAGAGAAACTCTCCAAATACAAAAGCCTGTTATTTGCACTGACTCATGTGATGTGCTGCATGAGGTAGTTTTCCACCATGTCATCTCTAGTGCATTGAGGTAGAGAAGAGACAGAGGTAGGGATGTGTTTCTTGCCCTCAGGGCACTTGCAATGTGGCTGGGGGTGGCCGTGGGGGAGGGGTACAAAAATCTATGCATAAAAGAGCAAAACCAGGTATGGTAACATTGGTCACGTGGAGAGGCTAGGGACCCCTTGGAGTACAGACAGTGGGGGAAGGCAAAGACCGTGGCAGCCAAGCAAGGCCTAGCAGAGGAGTTGGACTTGAACATGGAATACATGAAAGAGCATGAAGGTGCATTAAGCCATTCCTACCGCTGTTTGCTGACCAGGTGTGAGACAGCCAACTCCTACTGAGAGGTGCCACTCAGACCTCTCTGCCCTCAAGTGGGAGTGTTACATGGGAGTCAGCTCTGATTCTCTCAAAGGGTCCATGCAGGTGGTGTGGATGGTAGGGTCAGGCTATACATGGGTCAGGGAGGCTCTGTCCATCTACCTATTTGTTCATCTAATTATCCATCTGTTTGTCCATCTGCCCATAAGTCTGCTCATCTGTCCATCCATCTCTTCATCCACTGATCTGTGTCTGTCTGTCCATCCACTCATTTATCCATTTATTAGTCCAACTGCCCATCTTTGTGTACATCCACCTGTTCTTTCCATATTTTGATTGTCCATGTTATTCTACAGAGATTTGCAGTGGATTACAGAAAACACAAGCAAACAAAACAAGCAAACACACACACACACACACACACACACACACACAGGACTAGGAAGGTGCAGGAAGCTAAGAAGTTGAGAATGGGGAGAGCTGAAACTCAGACTATGTGCAAAGGACTTAACTGGTTGCTGCCACAGATTTGTCTCCTAGTTATTATATTTTTACAGCTATCTTCACTGAAGTAGAGGTGATATATTATTTGTTTAAAATAAAAAATACTTTTTCTTGTTCTCAGTTCAAAACTGACTTTCTCTCATGAGGCTTCCCTCAGTTTCTGGGGGGAGGCAGCAGTCTGACAGTTTCACACAGTGTCTTCTAAGTCAGACTGGCCTGAGTTCAAATCCCACATCCATCAACAACTGTGTCACCTTGGGCAAGACACTGAGTCTCTTTGGGTCTCCTTTTCCTCATCTATAGAAAAACAGGTTAAGTAAAGTATTGCCTTAAAGGGCAAAAGATTAACACTGGTTGTATGTGCCCAGAATTTAGCAACGTGTAGGACATAATTAGCTCTCAATATATGGTGGTATTTGTTATTATTGAACTTAATCGGGTTCTGAAAGCAATCTCTTGATGCAGTCAGGCATTTGCATTTGCTCAGCTTCTGCATGTGTGGGAGAACCGTGGGAAGAGTCAAGGCCAGAGCAGCTGTGCCCAGGACAGTGCCTGCCAGCCCTGGATGGGCAGGGAAGACACTCTCGCTTCCCAGTCTCTCCTGTCGGTCAGCAATCTGATTTTTTCCTGTCCGCCAACGCCCAGTCATGGGGGTGGGCTTTGTCGGATTACTCTGACCCTATGGCCCCAGCTGGAAAGCAGAGACTAAGCAAACTGCTAAGGCTCACCCAATCTTCCCAGTGGCCACTCCCTTGTGCTTAATGATGATTAATTGCATAGGAGAGCAAGTATGCATCCCTCTCCTTGGCAGGGAGTCACTACATCCCTCAAGCCCCTTATAGCTGACAGTATTTCACTCTTATCCTTGCAGTCTGCCTGGCCCTGATTTGCATCCACAAAATGTGTATGTCCCAAATATGAACTGAACTATCTCTCCTTAGAGATCGAGGGCTGTGACGCAGGGGGAATGCAGGGGGTGCTGTGTGGCTTATTCTGCCTGAGAGCAAGAGCCCATGTCTCGGTTGTGTGTGTCTTTGTGTGTGAGGGGAGACTGGGTGAGAATAGAACCATTCTCATTCCATTTTGTTGTTGCCTTTAAGGATCACACAAATGCTCTCTGGAATCCCCTGGCAGCTGGTGGATTTTGATTTAGCAAGCAATGAATTATATCCTCCAGTTGTGAGTGAAACTGCAAATATCTTCAAGATGTTCAGTGCTCTGGGAAAGGGCAGCCAACGCAGGTCGGCTCTGTGGGGTGCCTCCTATCCAGAGAGGAATGCGGCACCTCTCCCTCCAGTGGGGGAATGGGAGCTGGGGGGAGCCTTGTGCAGCAGGCGCCACTACAGGGGGACCAGAGAGGAGTGTGATTTAGGGACACAGCCTGGCACAGATTGGGGGTAGGCAGGAACAGAGAGGCTCTGTGGGTGACATCCACTCAAACTAGCATCTGGGGAGCAGCTGTGAGGTAGAACGCCTGGCAGCACAAGGGAGAATGGATGCTACTTGGCAAGGACTCCTTTGTCTCAGCAGCAGATACTTACCAATACCCCTGATGGAGGAACAGATAGCCAAGAATTTGTAGCTACTAGGGCAAGAGCAAAACATATAATATTTATTCCTTTATTTCTTCATTCATTCAACAAAGATTTGCTAAAAATAAGATACTTAAAGATATGCCAACACTGAGAAATACTTTCTATTAATTTCTATATAATTCTATTAATTTCTATATAATACTTTCTATTAATTTCTAATACATTCTATTAATTTCTAACAATTTCTATTACTATTTGGAAAATGAATACAGTTTGAGGCAGATGTTCATCCGGGCTCCCGGAGCAGCCTTTCCTACTTCTCTTGAGTGCCCACCGTGTCATTTTTAGACTACTTATGGTCCTGCTGTTTAGGGTTGTTCTCCCCATTACCCTGTGAACAACACAGAGCTTGGATTCTGTTCATCCGGCGCCATAATGACTCCTCTTCTCTTTAACACTTTTCCTGCCTTGGCAGCTGGTAGTATTTAAGAAAATTTGCTACATGAGTGGGAAGAAGTTAACTTCCCCTGGTCTCTGTTGATGGGGCCAAGCAGAGGCAAAGACAAAGCAAAAGTAGACAGTTCCCCAGGCATTTGTGTTTGACTGTGTTACCCAGAGTTTTGATGGGCTACATCACCCTCCTGGAGCCGCCTTGGACACCCACCTCTCTGGACTCCACCTCTGGCTCTTAGCACCTCTCGGGCAGAAGGGGAAGGGCCCATAGTGCTGTGGTTGATGGTAAGGCTGATTCAGCAAGTGTTTACTGGAGAAAACACTGTGCCGGTTGCTGGGAGGGATAGGAGAGGTGGCTTCTTCTGGCTCTAGCTCTCAGCTCCTGTGTACTGAGCACCTAAGCTGGGCCTGGCACCCTGCTGGGTGCTTTACACACATCGTCTCGTTTGATCCTCACAGCAGCATTTTGAAGTGCAGTTGACCCTTGAACAATACGAGTTTGAACTGCACAAGTCCATTTACATGTGGATTTTTTTTCCAATAAATACAATCAGCCCTCCATATCCATGGGCTCTGCATCTACAACCAAAGGCGGATTGACAATACAGTGTTCTCAGGATGGGAAACCCGCAGATACAAAGGGCCAACTTTTCATATAGGCGGGTTCTGCAGGACCAATGGTGGGACTTGAGTATGTGCAGATTTGGGTATACATAGGGGGTCCTGGAACCAATCCCCCACAGATACCGAGGGATGGCTGTGTATTCAACCAGTAATTTTCAAAAAGATTGCATCTTCTTGGTACAGTTGAGGTTAAAGTAAGATGTCTGGTTGGGGAAGGCAACCAAAGGAAAAGTTCGCTGGTGATTTATTCTGGTCTTAGATGCTTCAATATTCTCCTCCCTGTGAGAAAGGAAACAGACTTTTGTTAACAAAACAAAACTAAAAAGATGCCAGTTACCTGGTAAACTAGCATTGTGCCCTTCCAGAGAACAGCATGAAGATGGGTCATTTTTATTTTTAGCTATGCTAATCATTTTCAGGGCATCCCAGCATCGGGTAGCCCCTCTCACGCTAGAGCAGTGTTTCTTAAATGGGGGTCTACACTCTAGCTTTCATAATGATTTTATTTTGAAGATAAGTGGGACAGATTGGAGAAAAGGTTCCAAGTCTTTATTCCCCTGTAATACCTGTGGATTCTACATCCACACCCATTGTCTTGCAGCCTCTGCAAGAGCAGAGCAGAGTTTACTTTCTTCCCTGTCCAGGTTGAGGTTGGCCATGTGACAGGACACAAGGCAGTAAAATCGTCAGAGGTGCTAGTGTGCTTGGGATTGGTTTGGTTTCCTTATTGTAAATTAGGTCCAGTTTTGTCCTAAGGAATGAAGATGATGTGCCCCCCACATGGACTCTCAGGAAAATGTAACTTTCAGCATCATTATTTTTGCTTTTGTCTAGCCGAGGTTAACTCAGAGAGCAGTGTTTGGCGTGGCCCTGTGTCTCTCAACCACTGCCACTGTGCGGTGCCTGACCCACCTGTGCCTCACCCCACAGTGAGACCCCTTCCCGCCTGGCCCTGGTGTTCTAGCTTCCTCTCCCTCTGCCTGGCGTCCTGGCCAAGGCTTTAGCTGCAACCCTTAGATCAGCTCATGGGACTTGCTTTACTTGGGGCCCTTTTATGCTGAGCTCATACAGACCTTTCAGACCACGTCCCGAGAAGGGAGATTTGGCCCATTTCAGGCTAACCCAGTGGCCAGGGCCCCAGCTCCAAGACCCCCAGCCTGAGCGTCTGGGAATCAGACCAGTGGGGCATGCCACTTTGAAAAGAAAAAGCTTCTGAGTGCCTCTGGAGAACAGATATTAAGAAGACATATGCCTGGGGTTAAAAAAATACTTCATTGATTTAATAACTAAACAATATCCTTCTGGAAACAATGAAATTTCATCAAGCATGTATTAATTTATGGAAATTCAAGAATTTGCTAGATGAAAGAGAAAGAAGGAAAGATGTACACACAAACGCACGCACGCGCACGCACACATGAATGTTCTGGGCCGTTGTCCCTGCCAATTCTCCCAGTGGTTACAGACCTAGTGAGCATAAAGGGGAAGATAGAGTATGGTTTTTCTTCAGTAGGTTTCAGTTTTTATGAGAGTATTTTTTTGGCTCTACTGTTGTAAGATTTTTTATTTTTACATGACCCATCTTCTCCATTTCATACTCAGCTGGAAAAATGGATTGGTTGTAACCAGGAAGGAAATGTTGGCTCTATTGGACTTTCTGAGAGATACTATCTGCAACGTGGTACTGTCCTAAGGAATTTTCAAGAGTACTTTTAATCATTTGTGATTGTATAAGTTTAGTTTTAGATGCATATGACAGAAAACTCAAACAAAATGAATGCTGATTTCTTTTCAACAGACAAGTGTCCAGCTGGGTGCAGTGGCCACCCCTGTAATTCTAGTACTTTGGGAGGCCAAGGCTGGAGGATTGCTTGAGGCCAAGAGCTGGAGACTAGCCGGGGCAACATAGTGAGACCCTTTCTCTACAAAAAATAAAAATAAAAAAAATTAGCCAGGCATGGTGGCACTTGCCTATAGTCCCAGCTACTTGGGAGGCTGAGGTGGGAGCAACACTTGAGCCCAGGAGTTGGAGGTTACAGTGAGCTATGATCATGTCACTGCACTCCAGCTTGGGTGACAGAACAAGACCCTGTCTCTAAAAAAAGTGTCCAGAGATAAAAGTATAAAAGTGATCCAGTCTGGTGACTCCATGGCCATCAGAGTCCCAGGCTCTGCCTGTCTTCTGGTCCTACTGTTATCAGCACATGTTTTCCAACTCAGGGTTACCTCATGACCCAAGATGACTACAGAAACATCTTGGAGTCAACATTCTAGGCAAGAAGAATGAGGAAGGCAGGAAAGAGCAAAAATGTTACCCTTCTAGCCAAGTATACTCCTTTAAAATGCTTTCCCAGCGTCTCTCCAACAACTTTAGCTTATATATCGTTTACTACACCAACATCAAGGGCGACTGGGAAATAGAAGGCTGCAATTGAGCATATTGTCGCCTGGAATAGATTTGGGTTGTACTGATATGGGAGAAGGGGAGAACGAGTGTTGGGGAGGAAATATTAATAGCAGTCTCTGCCCTGATACTTTGCTTTATGAACTGACTTTAAAATCCAGTCCCCATGTAAGGCAGATCTCCAATGTGACTCAGAGCCCTCAGGTACTCTGGCGCTGCTTGTGACTTACTTGTTCCTGGAAGCAGATGTGTTGACCTGGGCTAACCCAGAGGGCACTAGGGCACCAGCTGACGATAGTGAGTTTGCTCTGCAATTTAGATGAAGAGAAGCTGGCCCTGGGGGGCAAAAAGCAGGTTTCCTAATCCTTACTTTATGGAGGGAGGAAGCAAGTATGGCAGTGACAGTTCCTCAGGGGTGAGAAGGGCTAGAAACAGGGTGGGGCAGGGTGCAGGAAGGAAGAGGCAGAGCTTAGTTGGCTGGAGGCGGTGGACGCAGGACCTTTAGCATGTTGGGTAACCAGTGGTGATTCTGGGAACCTTCTGTCAAGGATGTGTCAGAAAATATTTTAGGAGTGTACAAGCATCCACTTTTGGAGTAGGCATACTGACCTGGCTCAAATCCTGGCTCTGAGCTCTGAGCTGTACAACCACACATAAGTTGTATCAGCTCCCTGAATATCAGTTTTCTCATCTGTTAAATGGGAACAATCGTTAGACCTATCTTACAGACTTGCCGTGAGGATCGAATTATATTAGGTATATAAATTGTTTAGCATGGTGCCTGGTCTGTAGTATGTGCTGGATAAATATTAAATATTAGTTCCCTTCCTTTAGCTGAGGCTGGTGAAACATAAATGGAAAGGGTGGGAGTAGAAAGTGGTGGGCTGGGAGGGTGGGGAGGAAGCCGAGTGAGGGTTGTATTCAGAAGAACTCCATGACCCACCAGGAGAGCACAGCAGGAGGCAGGGAGTAAAACAGCTGGAGGCTTTCAGGGAAAAACAACCCAATGCAGCAAGTAATCCAATCTGGTGGAATGAGCTGGGAATCACGGCAAACTGGAGACCAAGAGAAGAAAACACACTTACACTCCTGGACGGAAATGCAAATGGAAAACCAAAGCCCCAGACTGGAGTGAGTAGCTTTGCCCTGCCCCTCCTTGCCTCTTCCCCACCCCCTAGAACTTTCCAGATCTGCCCTTTGCAGGTTGCTTCTTTCTTAATCCTCTGCAACTGTGCTCAGGTTCTCTCTGGAAAGCACATGAAATGGGACGGTCCACACTTCTCTTGAAATAATCTTCACCCCCCACCCCTTACTCTAGGCTTTCAGGGACGCTATGGTTTGAGTGCTGGCATCCCTCCAAAATTCAGGTGTTGCAACTTAATGACTAGTGATAGTATTAACAGGTGGGGCCTTTAAGAGGTGAGTAGGTCACCAGGGCTCCTCCTCTGTGAATGGGATGAGGGCTCTCATAAAAGGGCTTGAGAGCGTGGGCTTGCTAGCTTGCTCTTGCCCTCTTGCTGTCTTGAGTATGAGGATGAAGCAATAAGTGCTCACCAGATGCCGGTCCCTTGATGTTGGCTTCCCACCCTCCAGAACCGTGAGGAAGTAAGTTTCTGTTCTTCGTAAATCGTCCAGTCTCAGGTATTGTGGCATAGCAGCATGAATAGACTAAGACACAGGGAATGCATACACCGTGGGTGACCTTATAAAGTTCTGTGCTCTTAAAAACCTTGAAATGTTGGGGTGAGCGAGGGCTTTCAGATGTAACTTATTGCATTTTGAGGAGAAAGGCAAAGGCTGGTCGAGGTAACTCTCATTACCTTTGACCTTGAAACCTGCACCCCATTCTCTACTTTTCCCACCTCTTATCCCTCCCACTCCAGTGGCTCCCAGTTCCATTTTTCTGAGGTAGAATTAAAATTTTATCATTTCTCTGCTCAAAAGCATTTAATAGCTTTCCTTTTCTGCAATATTGGAGACCAGTTCCTTGGTTCAACGTTCAAGAACCTGCCATAATTTTACCCCACCCATCTTTCTAATCTTTCGACTGATTTCTCCTCCAGCCTGATGGCTACATCACCACCCTCCCACTCCTGCACACGCATTTATTGTTTTCCCATCTTAGTTCCTTTCATCACGCGTTCCCTGCATCCTCCCATTCCCACGTGTCCAAGTTTTTCTCCTTCTTCATGGTCTACTTCAAATGCTGTTTATTTCTAGAGACTTCCTGCATCCACTTTCCTCCCTCCTCTAGCTGGACATAACTATTCAATTTATTTAAAAATCTACTGAGCTCCCGTAGGCATGAGAGAGACAAAACATAGTAACACGCAGTCCCTCTGCTCCATCAGCATCATCTAGTCAGGAAGGCAGGCATGTAACCCCCAAACCCTAAACCAGGTGACAAGGGAAACATTGGCACTGAGGGCAAGGCCCTGTGGGGCCACCAAGGGGACATCAGCACCTCTCGCCTCCCAGCTTTTCTCTGATTCCTCTCTTGCCCACTCCCTGCACCTTATAATTCATTTTCCACACACCAGTCAGAACGTTGACTCTGACATGTTTCTTCTCCACTTAACGCCCTCCAGCGCCCGGCCATGGTGCATGAACTAAAATCTAAACTCACGGTTCTGACTCCTGGAAGCTTCTCCCGCTGGTACCTGCCTCTCCCACTTGGCTGTACCACCCTAACCTTTCCGTTCCTCAAACAGACTAAACGTTCCCTTCTTAAGACTCTGAACCAGTTTCTTTCCCTCTTCAGCATAAAACTCTCCTCTGCTCTTTCTTGTGATTTAGATACTGGTTTAAATATCACCTGCATGGGGAGCCCTTCTGGACCTGTCCAGCCACAGCAGCTGTTCCACCGCTGTCTCACAGCTTTTCACTGACATCTTTCCTGCCTGCCTGCAGATCACCTGTCTCTCCCGCTGATGTGAGATGTGTGAAGGCACAGGCCCTGCTGTGTGGGTCACAGCAGCAGCCTAGTGCTCCAGCCAAACAAGGCTTGGCACAGGGCAGGCTTCAGTAGATGTTTGTTGAGGAATGAATGATTGAATGAATGAACAATGGAATATCTCATAGAAGAGTTGAGAGTGGAAAAGTTCATTCATGCAGGGAAGGGCATTCTGGGCAAAGGGAACAGGACAAGTGAAAAGGAATGATGGGGAGAGTGGTTAGATAGCTGACTCTACTTCCCCAATGTGACACCTGGCTCATTTCATTAAAATTGCTTGCCTAATTGGCTGTTTTCCCCAAAGACTGTATGTTTCTGAGAGCAGGGGCCTTATCTGTCTTGCTCACCAGTGTAGTTTCAGTGTCCCAGCCCATTGTGGGTTCTCCACAGTTATTTAATGAATGAATGAAGGGACTAAAAGGAAGAGCGGCGGGTTACAAGGCTGGAAAGACACTGAGGCTTCATTGTTAAGGGCCTCGAATGTTGAGCAAAGGAGTTTATATTTTATCCGTTAAAAATGGGGAAACATTGAAGGTTTTTCTTTTGTTTACTTTTTTGTTATAATTTTGTATTTTATTTTTTAACTTCCAGTTTTGAAATAATTATAAATTACCAGGAGGCTGCAAAGAAAGGTATAGTGAAGTTTCATGTACCATTTACCCAGCTTCTCCCAATACAACCATAGCACCATATCAAAACCAAGAGATTGACCTTGGTACAATCCACGGAACTTAGACCTCGTCAGTTTATATGCGCTAATCCGTGTGTGGCTCCGTGCCATTTTATCACGTGTAGCCATGAGTAACCACTGTCACAATCAAGACACGCAACTGTACCAACTCCACAAGAGTCCCCTGTGTCACCCCTTTGTAGTCACACTCAATCCCCATCCCTAATGCTTGGCAACTGCTAATAACATCCTTCATCTAATTAGGTTTTCATAACTGCTACATGAATGGAGTTATGTGGCGTGTATCCTTTTGTGATTTGCTTTTTTTTGGTCAGCGTAATTATCTTGGATTTTATCTGGATTGTACATCAAGAGTCCCTTCCTTTTTATTGCAGAGGAGTATTCTGTGGTACGGGGGTACCACAGTTGGTTTAACCATTCACCGTTTAAAGGACATTTGGGTAGTTTCCAGAAGATTTTTAACTAAGGGAATAGCATGCTGAATTCTGTCAGCCACGAAGAGAATTCTAGAGGCAGGGGGAGGAGGAGGAATTAGACTGAAATGGGAGTTAGTGAAGAAAGGACAAGTAGAAGATCATTTCAATAGTATGAGAGAGCGATGATGATGGAGATAGTGGATTCAAGAGAGATTTGAGGTATAATTGACAGCAGTTCGTACTGGATTTGAAGTCGAAGGTAAGGGAGAAGAAGTCAACCGTTCTGGCTCGGGGCACTGCAAGACTAGTGATACTATATGGTATGGTATTCAGGAGGAAAGGGTGCTTGGGGAGGAGAAAAATGAATCCAATTTTGAACACCCAGAGTTTGAGATGCTTGGCAAGAGATCCAAGTGGAAATGTCCAGTGGTGCAGGAGAGCATGCTGGGAGAGAGATATAATGGAGATGCTTCTAGAATACACGTTATATTTGAATCTATGGGATAGATGATGTTGTCCAAGGACAGAAGTTGAGCAGAGGACTGAGGACATAATCTTGGGAACACTAATACTTAATGTTACCAAGACATTGAACGCAATTGGGGGAGAGCCATCGTACTGGCAATTAGGTGCTCACTGGTGAGCTTTGCACAGTCAGTCTCAGTAGACAGAAGCATAGTGGGGCAGGTGAGGTAACAAAGGAGAGATGAAACAATGGAGGCAACAAGTGTGGTGTGAGTTTTTAAGAGGTTCAGCAGCGGAGAGTGCTGGGTGGGACAGGGCCTCATCAAGAGTCTCCACACCTGGTGCTTCCTGGGACCACAGCGCGTGCACTAATGCAGCAGGTTCATCTTTTCTGCAAGTCCGTGCATGATCCTGGGATTGGTTCAAATGAGCTCTTGGCTACCACCCACTTGCCGTCTTACAGACAGCCAGGGCTTGTTACTTTGGGACTGAGAAAGGAAGGAGTCTGTGAGCTGAGGATGTGCTGTTGCATGGAGAGAAACGGTGGGGAGCAGGGGGCTGGCCCAGCTGGTGGAGCTGCAGCCTGAGGAGGGGAGAGCACAGTGGAGAGGTCAGTGTTGGATGAAGAATCTGTGTTTCCTCCGAATCAGAAAGTAATTTGGTCCAGATAGGGAGAGATGGTGAGAGTTGGGACGTACAAGGGAGGGGGACCGAGGCCACAGTTTTCTCGGAGAGGGCACTGCAGTTGAAAGCAAGAAAGTAGGAGTTGTTTGCTCACAGAGAGCGACAGAGATTCAGAACAATGCTGCTTCTCTGCAGTATCGTCACTCCCGACGTAATACCAGTGTGGCTTTTGGCTGTGTTTTCTCAGTGCGATATAAACTCAGTGCGGACACATTGTCTGCCTCATTCACTCTGTATCCCCAGCATTTAGCACAGTGCCTGGCACATAGCAGGGCTTAAGAAGTATTTATTGAGTGGGTGAAAGAATGAATGAGGAGGAGCAAAGTGACTGGTGAGCCTCACAGAGGACCCAGCTGTGGTTGGAAGTAATCCCTCCCTCCCCTGATTGGGCCCTCTCACCTGCACTTGTACCTGAGTTATTTCTAGTCATGTTCTGTTCCCTGTCCTGCACTGACCACTCTTCAGGGCCAGTCCTGCAACTGTTGCATCCTCATGTGTGCACAATGTAGCAAGTGATCAGAAATTATTAGCTGAACGATGGATATGTGGATGGAATGCTAAGCAGCATCAGCTGTCACAGAGGGTCTATGTTGCATTATATATAATCCAGCTTCTTGTGACTTCTATGCATGAGTTGAAGTTTTGCAATTTGGAATAGATGAAGCCTATTTCTTTTAAAAAAAATTTTTTTTTATTTCATCATGTTACAGGGGTACAAATGTTTAGGTTACATATATTGCCCTTGCCCCACCCGAGTCAGAGCTTCAAGCGTGCCCATCTCCCAGACGGTGTGCACTGTACCCATTAGGTGTGTACATACCCTTCCTTCCACCTCCTCCTCCCATTGCCCGACACCCGATGAATGTTATTACTATATGTGCACTTAAGAGTTGATCAGTTAATACCAATTTGGTGGTGAGTACATATGGTGCTTGTTTTTCCATTCTTGGGATACTTCACTTAGTAGAAAGGGCTCCAGCTCTATCCAGGATAATAAGCCTGTTCCTTCTACTCTTAGACAGCCTTTCAAGTATTTGAATGGTTGTGGTGTCTCCCATCCTCTCTGCCAAGGAAAGGCACCTGATTCTTCCGACTGCCTCTCACGTGACTGGTTTCTAAGTCCCCTCGCATCTGGTCTCTCTGGGATGGGAACTCCTTAGACCCCAGAGGTTGTTTAGATACCATTGGTTTATGCCGCTATGGGGAACCCAGACATCCTGGTCTAGCACATATAGGTATGGCCTGAGGCCCTGATTTTATCATCCCTTTCCAAAGTTTAAAAGTCAACCTCTGTGTGAGGTCCAGTGAATTCTCGAGTTAGGAACCAGTCTGTCGCTGGAGCTGACATCTATGCCAGCAATGAGTTACAACCCTGCCCAGCATGACCGTGTCCCTGAGCCTGTTAAGCTGCAGCACTCTGCAGAGAGCTGTACTGTGTTCCTTCTTGGGGGGGTAACGGGCAAGTGCCTCTGGTATTCTTTCTCTGAGTTTTATCAGATGAAGAGAGGAAATAAGGGACCCTATGTCCCTGAGGTGGGGGGGCAGAAAGAAGCAGCTTTTTGCTGTGGAGAAAGAGCTTTGGTTGAAGTTGTTTTGCTGAAACTCTTCATTGCTTTTAGCCCTGAGGTCCAGGCTATTTGGGGAGTTCATTAAGTCAGATCTCAGGTTTTAATCAGAGGAAGAGACTGGCCTCGAAGGAGCAAGGCCATGACCTTTGTCGCTATCCCAGCAGGGTCCATTTTAAAATTTATCAAGAAATATTATTAACATCCAATAAAATACATAGATCTTAACGGTTCAGTTAGAAGAATTTTGAAAGTTGTAAACACCTGTGTAGCCAATAAACAAAATATGATATAGAACATTTCCATTACCCCCCAAAGTTCCCTCATGCCCCTTTCCAGGCTATTCCACTACCCTCCTAACCACTTCTGACTTTTGTCACTGTACATTAGTATTTTCTGATCTTAGACTCTGTATAAATGGAATCATACAGTATGTACCGTTCTGTGTCTTTTGCTTAACATGTGTTTGGATTCTATGTTGTATGTATCAGTAGTTTATTCCTTTTCAGTGCAAAATAGTATTCCATTTCATGAATATATCTAATTCATTTATCGATTCTCCGATCTACAAATGTTTGGGTTGTTTAAAGTTTTTGGCTGCTATTGAATAAAAGCTACAAAGAATCTTTGTGTGCAAGTCTTTGTATGGACACATGTTTTTCACTCCTGTGCAGTAAGTATCTAGAGTGAATGCATATTTAACCTTATAAGAAACTGCCAGTTTTCCAAAGAGGCTTATAGCTAAAGATGTTGAGCATTTCTCAGGTGTTTATTAGCCATTGCAAATTTCCTTTGGTGAAGTATCTTTTCAGGTCTTTTGCCCATTTTATAAATTGGATTGTTGGTTTTTTTACTCTTGATTTGTAGGTTTTCTTTATGTATTCCAGATTTGTCAGATATGTGCTGTGTATGTTTTTCTTCTCTAGTCTGTGGCCTATTTATTAATTTTCTTAATGGTGTCATTTGATGAGGAGACATGTTTAATTTTGATGATACCAATTTATCAATTTTTTTATGGTTAGTTCTGGGTTGTCTAACTTTTATGTGAGAGGCTATTTTCAGCCATGAGACAAAGTAGGTCTGGGAGCCAAAAAAGAACCTAGAATAATTGTAGGAGTGGAACAGGTTGGTAGAACCTTCACCTTTTACAACAGCCCTGCAGCTTGGTGCTGCAAAAAGGCACAAGGGTAGTAAGACCTACACTCAAGCTCTGGCTTAGCCACTTAGGAGTTGAGTGACCAATTTATTCATCTGCAAGATGTGGCGTGATCATTGAGCTTACTTAGCCCACATCATAGTGGGCTTTGGATAATGGGATTTGAACAAACTCTGAAAGCCATAAGGTGTTTATGAACATACCATCAGTAGCTACCACTTTTCCTATCATCCGCCCTCCAGTTCTCCACTGGCTGTTCGTGTCGTCTGATTCCTACTCCCCCACACCTTACTCCTAAGTGTCATGTGATCAAAAGCATTTTTCTGAGGGGACAGGTGGGAAGGAAAGGTTGTAAAACTCAAATCCATCTCTTATCCCTTGTTTGCATTTCCAGACAAATGTCCTTGAGGTGTATCAGTCCCACGGGACTGTGTGCTGGGCACTGAGCTGTGTGTGGTGGGAGCCGCACAGGAGAGCCTGAGAGGGTCACAACTGTTGGGGACACAGAACAAGCTGCCAGAGGCATCTGGCCTCTTCACCTCCAGTGGCTACTTTTGTTATTTCCCTCCATGCATCCCAATTTTTAGCATACTTTTCCACCAAAAAACTCATGTGAGTGTAAGCAGTTTATTTTGAAGACAGACCTTATTTTCCTACAAGTTTAACATATTAAATTCATGAATTACATACAACCAGAAGTAAAGGACACTGATATTCCTATTAACCTGTGCAGTTTATAATTGGCTTTTTTTTTAACACTGAAAATCTTATGGGTCTTTTCTGCTCCCATCTCTGAGGAGCCCAAGCAGTTGGGATTCTGAAGGGGAGTCCTGCTTGCTCAGTCAATGTCTGTGAGCAAAGCTACATGGAGGGTGTTATTTTTTTCTTGCTTCAAAGCACAGTCCTCCTCCTTGGAAGGAGCAAAGGAAGCAGGCAGGGAGTTTCTTTCTGAAGCACATTGTCAACTTGTGAGGGAGATGATCTGTTTTCTGAGTTTCAGATACTTGGAGAACACCTGTTGCCATTGTACCCTGCTGGGCTGGTGACTTGGGTCTCCTTAGGTCTGGAGGTGTCAAGCTGGGCCACATCCCCCAGCCAGACCTGGGGCAGCTGCAGACCACCATAACCCCAACAGCTTCCTTCTCTTCTGGGCTTAGCCTGATGGCCCAGGGCTCTCTGTTATCCCCTTCCAGAAGAGTGTGGAGGTATAAAATCTGTCTGAGAGTCAGCAGTCTTGTTTTTCAAAGCTCCTGAGTTTATGGAGGAGCCAAAAACTCCAGACCAAATACTCAAATACAGCCCTGTGCCCACCCCAAGAAGAGGCCTCTGGAGCATAGGAGGGTGTGTGGCTTGCCTGGAGAAAACACCCTATAAATACTGGGAGAGGGAGGAGTGAAGGCAGGTTGAAGTGGGGTGGGAGGCAGGGTGGGCATTTGAAGTCCTCACCTGGCTACGCTGTCACCAAACGATGAGTCCAGCAAACAAAAGGCCTTAAGGGAAATGACATGATCCTTAAGGCTTCCCAGCAGGCGTGGTCTCTGTTCTCTGTGCATCTGTGAGAGCAGAGTTGGGAGGTGGGGGAGGAGGCAGCACAGATAAGCCAAGAGCCGGGTGTTATATTACAAAGCTGAAAGGAAGATGTGGAGAAACCAAGAGCTCGCACAAGAAAGATCAGAGAGAGCTGTTATTATGCAATATGCCCATTGCAGACAGACAGGCGGCACGGGCCCTTCATCTTTCTTAACCTCAGATTCCGAGAAAGCTTTTGTAGCCTGGTCAGTCACACACAGGCACAGGCTGGGGTGAATGTCAAATCCCACTCTGGATGGGAGGGTAAACTTGAAACACTGAAGACTTTTCCAGGTTAGGGAACTGACACTTGGGCCCCATCCTAGTTATCAGCTTCCCAAACTTAGCCCCTCCAGCTGCCCCCACTCTCCAAAGCAGGTACCTCAGGCCACGGAAGGAAGAGGGGGCTGCTCCAGCCCAGGGCCCCACCCACCCTCACTTGGTAGCCCTGCCCAGACATGTGCCAGCTTGAGCTGGTGAAGAGTGAGAACCCAGTCCACAAATGTTGTCTACATGACACCAAACCAACCAGTTGTTTTATACTGGTGCCACATGGCACTCAGAGCTGTTCTGATTGAGGCCAGCTACTCGGACGTTGTGCTTGACACCAGGAGGAGGGAAGGCAGATCTGTGTAAGAATTCCTCAGACCCAGGCTGAGTGAAACGTCCCTGCCCTGACTGAGAGGGGGCACGGTTTTTGTGTGCCCCAGCCTGAAGGGACCAAGCGTTTCTGTCCACTGCCACTGCTCTGCGTCTGTGTATGGCATCCGTGGGCAAACCTGAATGGCGAGTGTGGCAGGAGGGGCACCACACTGTGCTCACAGCTGGGAGGATTAGAAGCCAAAGCTGGACAGATCCTCAGCGAAGACGGCATTTGGCATTTGAGAGATGTCTTAGGGAAGCCAGGCTCTGGGTCACAACCTGGATGTGGCTTAACCCAGCTTCTCAGGTGGGCAAATGCCGGGGATGAATGGGTACAGTAGGGAAAGCATGAGGGATGCCCTGCCACTTCCTAACTGTAGAACCTTTGCCAGATATGGCCTCTTGGGGTCATTTGAGGTTGGTCTGTTGATTTCTGAGATCATGTCAAATGGCTCTGATTCTGGATATTCTTAATCTTTTAACAAAACCTGGAGGCAACAAGGAAATTAAAGGCACAAAATACCCAAGATGTCAGATTAATTCTCCTTCACCTGCACGTACATAGAGGCTTCAAACTTTGTGACAATTTTCCCATTCATCACGTTGCCAGGAACGCTCTTGCCCTAGATATTCACACAGCTCACCACCCACCTCAGCAAGGCTTAGCTGGACACCTGACCCCAAATCTTATCACCCTTCTCTGCTCCTGCCACTTCCATCTCCCTTCCCTGCTTTCTCCTGAGCACTTACTATCACCTAATATACTAAATATTTCCTCATTTTTCTCACTAATTGTCTTCCGTCCCCACTGGAATGCAAACTCCAGGAGGGCAGGGAGTGTTCCTTGTGCACTGCCTGTTTGCTGCTGTACCCAGCGAGGACAGCTCCTGGCACGTAGGAAGTGGTCAATACATATTTGTTGGATGAATAAATTATTTTCTGTCTTTTGAGTAGATATCTCCATTTTACAAATGAGGAAATTGAGGCAGGGTGTGAGTCCCAGCGTTTTGAGAAAACCCTTGTCCAGTGACTAGGTGTGGCATGGGCTGGGAGCTGTGCTTTCTGCTAAGAAAGTGTCCTTATCTCTTCTGAGCAGCCATGTCCCTGAGAGGTGGGTCCACATGTGGTGTCATTACACACATACTTTCCTCTCAGATGTCAGTCATGCTGGCTGGAGCACCACCAGGGTGGTTTGTCAAGATAGTATACCTGGGGAGGGGATAACTGAGTGGCAAGCAGAGCCCAGGGGACATTAGTGGGCTGCTGGGATGGGTGGCCATGGGTAAAAGCAGCTTCTAAGTGAACACAGAGAGATGGACCAACTCTAGACAGGAGACAAGAGCGTGCTGTACCCACTAGGTCTGTGCCCAGAGGTGGGAGTGCGGCACCTAGCCAGAAGAGATGGTTACCTTCAGGATTGGGACTGAGAGTGGGAAGGGATATGAGTGGAAGCAGAAAGACCACAGGAGGGAGGGGAATTCTCACAGTTTATAGGCTTGGAAAGACATAGCTGCCTTTCAGATGGATCAGGTTGCTTGTCCCCACCCCTAGGAACTTGGATCCATTAAATTTCCCAGCTTAGTGGGCATCCAAAATTGGTCTGAGCCCATAATCTAGTTTGGGTTTCTAATCCAGCACAAGATGAAACCTTTCTTTCCCTTATCTCTCCCATCAGCTACTCCTGCCACAGTCTCCTCATTAGTGATAATTTCCCTTGCTGTGAAGGCTTTGCTTGAAATTAGCATAGCGACTCTCGCTTTCTTTTGATTTGTGTTAGCATGGTATATCTTTCTGTACTCCTTTAGCCTGTGTCTTTATATTTAAAGTCAGTTTTTTATAGACACATATAATTGGCTCTTATTTATTATGCTCTCTGACAGTCTCTTTTTGGTGTATTTATTTAGATAATTGATGTTTAAAGTAATTTTGATTTAGCTGTATGAATATCAATCATATTTGCTACTATTTACTATTCATTGTCCTTGGTATTCTGCTCTTTCTGTATCTTTTTGATTGAGCATTTTATATGATTCCATTTTTTTTCTTAGCATATTATACTTTTTAAAAACTTTTTTACTGGTTGCCCTTGAGTTTCCAATATACTTTCATGTCTAATCCAAGTTCACTTTCACTATCCCCCTTCACAGATAGTACCAGTACCTTATAACACAGTATTCCCAATTCATCCTTAGTAACACTGTCATTCATTTTGCTTCTCTATAAACTATAATCTCTGAATACATTGTTGGTATTTTTATTTTGAACTATGATCGGTTATATCAGTTAAAAATATTCTACTTTACCCTCATTCCTTCTCTAGCACTCATATAATTTTTCTTCTCTCTGAAGAGCTTCTTTAACATTTCTTATAAGGCTGTTCTACTGGTGACAAATTCCCTCAATATTTGTTGTCTGAGAAGGTCTTTTCTTTCCTTCACTTTTGAATGATAATTTTGTTGGATACAAAATTCTGGGGTGGTTATTTTATTTCAGTACTTTAAATATTAATATTTCACTCCACTCTCTTTTGGTTGCACGGTTTCTGAAGAGAAGTCAATGTAATTTTTACCTTTGCTCCTCTAGGTAAGGTGGTTTTTTCTTTTGCCTCTTTCAAGATTTTCCTTTTGCCTTTGATTTTGTGCAATTTAAATACAACATGCCTAGGTATAGATTTTTTTTGGTTTTTTTTTGAGCTCCTGATCTGTGGTTTGTTGTCTATCATATCATGAATCATGAGAACTTTTCAATAATTATTGCTTCAAATGTGTTTTTCTATTTCTTCTCCTTCTGATATTCATATTACATGTATATTACACTTTTTGTGATTATCCCACAGTTCTTGACAATTCTATTCCATCTTTTCCATTATTTTTTTTTCTTTGCCTTTCACCTTTGGAAATTTCTATGGATATTTCCTCAAGCTCACTGATTTCCTCAATTGCGTCTAGTGTAATGATGAGCCCATCAAAGTCCTTCTTTATTTTTGTTACATTGTTTCTGATTTCTAGTATTTCCTTTTGATTTTTTTTCTTAGAGTTTCCATCCTTCTGCTTATATTACCCATGTGTTCGTGCTTGATGTCTACTGTCTACTTTTTTGGTGACAGCATATTAATCACAGTTTTAAATTCCCTGTCTAATCATTCCAACATCCCCGAGTCTGTGGTGTTCACTATTTTGTTCCATTTACCTGTTTTCCTATCTCTCCAACCAATATCGTACTATCTTGATTGCTATAGTTATATAGTAAAACTTAATATTGGATAGTATGATTCTTCCCACTTTATTCTTATTTGTCAAGGTTGATTTAGTTTTTCTAAGGCCTCTGCCTTTCCATGTAAATTTTAGAAGAAGCCTATCTACATTTACAAGAATCCTTTCTGGGATTTTTGATTAGAATTGCATTAAATCTATATATCAATTTGGTAAGAGTTGACATCTTTACTATATTGAGTATTCCAATCCATGAACACTGCATGTATCTCCATTTATTTAGGTTCTATTTGATTACTTTCATCGGCATTCTGTCAACATTTTGTAATTTTCAGCATGCACATTCGTGTTTTCTTAGATTTATGCCTAAGTATTCCATTTTCTTTAGAGTAATTATAAGTGGTAATATGTTTTTAGTTTTACTCTCAGCCTGTTGTTACCATACAAAAGTATAAAATGATTTTTGTGTGTTGACCTTGTATTCTGTAGTTCTGTTGAATTAAACTTTTTTTTTCTAGGAGGCTTTTCTTTTTTAAATTCCTTGGGATTTTCTCTGTGTCAATCATGACATTTATAAATAGCTTCATTTCTTCTTTTCTGATATATGTGTCTGTGTTTTCTTGCCTTATTTCTGTGGCTATACCTTCCAGTAGTATACTGAATAACGGTGGTAAGAGCAGAATCCTTGTTTTGTTCCTAATTTTAGAAGAAAGCATTTCTTTTACCATTAGTATTAGGTCAGCTGTGGTAATTTCCTTCTAACTTCATGAGTTTTTCATTCTTTCTTTCTTTTTTTTTTTAAATCATGAATAGATGGTAGATGTTTTCCAAATGTTTTTCTGTGTGCATTGATATATTATGATTTTTCATAATAGCTCATTGATATGTTAGATATATTGTTTATTTTTCAAATGTTGAACCACCCTGCATAGCTGAAAAAAAATCACAATTGGCCACAGTGTATAATTCTTTTTATTCATTGTTAGATTCAGTTTGTTAATTCTTTTCAAAGGATTTTGGCATCTAAGTTCATGAGAGACATTGATCTGTAATTTTCTATTTTTTTTACTGTTTTTGTTTAGAATCTATAATGGGGTAATATTGACCTCAGAAAATAAAGAACACTTCCAACTCATTTTGTGTTTTCTGGAAATGTTTGTATAAAATTGGTATTAATTTTTCTTTAAATGTTTGTTAGAATTCTCCAATGAAACTGTCTGGGCCTTGGAGATTTTTTCTTTGGGAATTTTAAATTGTGAATTTAATTTATTTAGTGATTATAAGATTGTTTAGATTATCTATTTCAACTTGGTGGGGTATTGGCAATTTGTAGTTTTTGAGGAATTATTCTGTCTCCTTTAGTTTATCAAATTTGAATGTAAAAATTATTTGTAGTATTGTCAACCTCTTAATGGCTGCAGAATCTGTAATAATACCTTGCGTTTTATTGCTGATATTGGTGATTTGTTCTTTCTCTCTCTTATCAGTCATGCTAGAGGTTTACCAATTTTATTGATTTTTCTCAATAAACAATTTTTTTTGTTTTGATTTTCTGTTTTCCCATATTCAATTTTATTGGTTTCTTCTCTGGTCTTTATTTCCTTCCTTCTCCTTGTTTTGTATTTATTTTGCTCTTCTTTTTCTAGTTTCTTGAGGTAGGAACTGTAAGAGAAATTAAAGTCTCAGTACCATGCTCCCCCCCAACTCCTTATGCAAAAGAAAGGTAAGGCTTCAGACTTCTGGAAAGGACTGGCCCCACAGATCATTCATTAAGGAAATTTTCTTGCAAGGACAAGCAAATTGTAACTTTAGGTCTGAGGGCGAAGCCTAGCTTCTAAAACTAAAGTCTGTTAGATTTCATACTAATAACAAAGTACAAGTTTATCTTTCCAGGTGCAGAATAGAGACAATACAGGATCAAACATTCTTCTACTTACCCAGGGATATCTACATAATTGATGCTTCCTTGACTCCTTTTTTCTCTATTAACATTCACCTTATCTTTTACATAAAATGTAGATTTTCCTGGGTCTTGCAAGAATGTAACCATTTTGTCTCACTACCCACCACACTCCTGCCTGCTTTTCTTTTCTGTATACCCCATTCCCCTTTAAATACTGAAACTTCCAAATTCCCCTTTGGAAAAATAGCCATAGTTTTTCCTGTGATTTGTGTTTTTCCTGGGTACATCCTCAATTTGGCTTAATAAATCTCCATTGATTAAGATCACTTATTTTGGGTTGACAGAACTTAGCTGATTGATTTGAGATCTTTCTTTTTTTTTTTTTAGGTTTCCTTAAAAAAAATTTAAATAGATTTAGGGGGGTACAAGTGTTTTTTGTTACATGGATGAATTGTATAATGGTGAAGTCAGGGCTTTTAGTGTACCCATCACCTGAATAGTGTACATTATACACAATAGGTATCTTTAGTCTGTCACTTCCTTCCCACCCTCCCCCCTTCTCAGTCTTCAAAGTCCATTATACCACTCTGTATGACTATGTATACCCATTGGTTAGCTCCCACTTACAGGTGAGAACATGCAGTATTAGTTTTTCCATTCCTGAGATACTTCACTTAGGATAATGGCTTCCAGTTACATCCAAGTTGCTCTGTGAAATACATTATTTTATTCTTCTTTATGGCTGAGTAGTACTCCATGGTATATACATACCACATTTTCCTTACCCACTCATCAGTTGATGGGCACTTAAGTTGATTCCATGTCTTAGCAAGTTTGAATTCTGTTTCAGTAAACATTCCGGTGCATGTGTCTTTTTGATATAATGACTTGTTTTCGTTTGGGTAGATATGCAGAAGTGGGATTGCTGGATTGAATGGTAGGTCTACTTTTAGTTCTTTGAGGAACCTCCATGCTGTTTTCCATAGAGGTTGTACTAATTTACATTCTTACCAACAGTGTCTAAGTGTTTCCTTTTCATCTTATCTGTGCTAATATCTATTGTTTTTTGACTTTTTAATAAATGGCCACTCTGACAGTGGTAAGGTGGTATCCCATTGTGGTTTTAATTTGCATTTTCCTGATGATTAGTGAGCATTTTTTCCCATATGTTTGGAAGATATTATTTGTATATCTTCTGAAAAATGCCTGTTCGTGTCTTTTGCCCACTTCTTAAATGGGGTTGTTTTTTTTTTTTTCCCTGATTTGAGTTCGTTTTAGATTCAAGACATTATTCCTTTGTCAGATATATAGTTTGGGATTATTTTATCCCAGTCTATAGGTTGGGTATTTAGTCTGTTGATTATTTCTTTTGCTATGCAGAAACTTTTTAGTTTAATTAAGTTCCATTTATCTATTTTTGTTTTTATTGTATTTGCTTTTGGGATCTTAGTCATAAATTTTTTTGCCTAGGCCAATGTCCAGAAGAGTTTTTCCTGTTTTCTTCTAGAATATTTATGGTGTCAGGTCTTACATTAAGTCTTTAATCCATTTTGAGTTATTTTTTGTGTACAGTGAGAGAGAGGGATACAATTTCTTTCTTCTGTATGTGGCTATCCAATTTTCCCAGCTGCATTTACTGAATATGGTGTGCTTTCCCCAGTGTATGTTTTTGTCTGCTTTGTCAAAGACCAGTTGGTTGTAGCCTGGGGTCAGAATGAGGTTCTAGTCGAATGTACTCACCACACAAGATGTGTCGTGGGTATTGTATCAACCCACGTATAATAAATGCGTGTAATGCATTTATCACTAGTGCATGCAGAAAACTAAGTGACAAATAAATGTTGCTGTTCCCCTTCTACACAGCCCAATTTTTCCCTTAGTTGTTTAAAGTCCCTGAGGACAGAAACAATTTGTCTTTTTCACCTTGCATCGCTAGGTTCAGGAAGAGTACCCGGCAATAAAAGTCTAACTGCCTGAATAGCATTTTATTATTTTTAATACTTCAGTTTTCCCCTAAGAAAGCCATGTGTTTTCGCTCTTTTCAATTTGTTTTTAAATTCATGATTCAGTTTCTTGCAAGAAGTAGTTCATCTAAGGTTCCCCCCGCACCAACTCATTTGCTGCGCCACAAGCAGTGTTTCTTGTGTTCACATATTTCTGCTACTCAATCATCCCATTCTTGGGCAAAGATATAAAACATTTCTTTTCCTTCTGAAAATTTTAGGTAGTAACCCCCGTGATCTGATACAAAAAGAGTATTTCTTTATAGCACTCATTTTTTTTAAATTTCAGAATATTATGGGGGTATAAACATTTTGTTTACATGAATTGCTTTTGTACAGTTTGAGTCAAAACTATAAGTGTTCCTATCACCCAGATAGTGTGCATTGTACCTGTTAGGTGTGAATTTACCCATCCCTTCCTTCTCCCTCCCACCTGGTTGATTTGAGTTTTAGTTCCATATGTTCACATAAGTGTTGATTGGTTAGTTCCAATTTAATAGCGAGTACAAGTGGTATTTGTTTGGAAACATTCTTGCAATACTTCACTTAGAAGAATGGTCTCCAGTTCCATCCAGGTGGTTGCAAAAGGTATTAGTTCACTATTTTTTTTTTATGTCTGAGTAGTACTCCATCGTATATATACACCACGTTTTATTAATCCACTCGTGTATTGAAGGGCACTTGGGTTGATTCCACATCTAACACTCATTTTATTTGCTCAGAGTAATAAGATAAACTCACAAGTCCCTAGCCAGTTCATTCACTCCTCATAGCAGATCAAGAGGCTGCAAAGGAAATTCTAAATTTAATTCCAAGTTATTGTAATCTAAAATAAAGTTTAGATAAAAATAATTAGCATTCAAATCTTAATATCTCCAAAACCTGCATCTTATATTACCATGTAAAATTAAACTCCAAGTGGACAGATCAGATATTCCCCTGAGACCTACCCTGTGACTGGGAGCCAAGTCCCTCTACCCGCTTCCAGCACAGTGATTCTGAGCAGAGGAGTTGCTCTGTGTGCTACATGCTTGAACTGGGAAGCTTTGGGCGACTGCCTCAGTGGGACCTGGGACCTCCCTGCCCGTGCAACTTGGCATCCGTGGTCTCAGAGCCGGTGTAACAGCCCTGCTTCTAGCTCTGAGGCCTTGCTTCTGGCTCCTCCCCAGTTCCCACCCATGAGGCTCTCACACCAGAGCTGGAGACTTTACCCCTGTGGCTCTAGAGCTCCCACTAGGCCTGGGACACAATGGCGGAGATTCCAGCACTTCACCTGGACCCCAAGACCCTACCCCCAAGTCTCCACCACTGCTCCTGGGCCAGCAAAACAGCCCCAAGGTCCAACACCCCACCAGGGATTCCTGACCTTCAAGCCACCAGTACACCTGAACCTGGTTCAAGCGAACACCCACAGCCTGGGCACCCATGACTACTGCCTAGACAGCCTCACTCAGCTGCCACTGTCACCTCTGTGAGGAGACCTCAGGCAGAACAATCCAGCTTCCCAACCGCCAACTCAAATTTCCTACAATGATCTGGGGAACAACCCATCACCCCACACAAAGATCATCCAGCACCGGCTTTGAACTGTGGCGATCACAGGTGAACAGGACAAAACAGAACAGCTGCACTACCAGCTTCTAGTGCACACACCCCTCCCCTGCCATGTCAACATTTCAGAAATTATTCCATAACATCAAGAAAGAGGGACTCTTCCCCAAGTCATTCTATGAAGCCAGCATCACCTTGATACCAAAGCCAGGAAAGGACACAACAAAAAAAGAAAACTACAGACAAATATCCCTTATGAATATAGATGCAAAAATCCTCAATAAAATACTAGCAAGGCAAATTCAATAGCACATCAAAAAAAAAAAAAATCTACCAATGGAACAGAAGAGAGAACCCAGAAATAAAATCATCTGCCTATAACCAACTGATTTTTGACAAAGCAGGCAACATACACTGGGGAAAGGAAGCCCTATTCAGTGAATGGTGCTGGGAAAATTGGATAGCCGCACGCAGAAGAATGAAACAGGACCCTATCTCTCGCCACTTTCAAAAATTAATTCAAGATGGATAAAAGACTTAAATTTAAGGCATGAAACCAGGAAAATTCTAGAAGAAAAGGTACTGAATGGAAGAAAGTATTTGCCAACTACTGTATATCCGATAAAGGGCTAATATCCAGAATCTAGAAAGAACTCAAATCATCAGGAAAAAACCCAAACAATCCTACTAAAAAGTGGGCAAAAGACATGAACAGAAGCTTTTCAAAAGAAGATAGACAAATAGCCAAGAAACATATGAAAAATGCTCAATGTCACTAATCATCAGAGAAATGCAATTTAAAACCACAATGAGATATCCTTACCCCTGTCAGAATGGCTCTTAAGTCCAAAAACAATAGATGTTGGCACAGATGTGGTGAAAAGGGAACATTTATACACACTGTTAGTGGGACTGCAAATGAGTACAACCTCTATGGAAAACAGTATGGAGATTCCTCAAAGAACTAAAAGTAGACCTACCATTCAATCCAGCAATCCCACTACTGGGTATGTACCCAAAGGAAAAGAAGTAATTTTATTAAACAGACTCCTGCAGTTAAATGTTTATTGCAGCACAACTTACAATGGCAAAGATGTGGAATCAACCCAAGAGCCCATCAATTCATGAATGGATTAACAAAATGTGGTATATATTAATATATACCATGGAGTACTATTCTGCCATAAAAAGGAATGAATTAATTAATGTCTTTTATAGCAATTTGGATGTAACTGGAGACCACTATCCAAAGTGAAGTATCTCAAGTGAAAATCAAACACCAAATGTACTCCTTACTAATTTGGAACTAATTTATGGGCACACATGGGAACAGAAAGAAGTAAAATCATTGGAAATCAGTAAGAAGTGGTGGGGAGAGAAAGGGATTGGTAAAAACCCACCTAACAGGTACAGTGAACAATATTCAGGTGATGGGCACACTTTTAGCCCTGAATAAAGCATTATAAAGCTATCCATGTAACAAAAACATTTGTACTCCCTTAGTATTTTGAAATAAAAAATTAATTAAAAAAATAGGATCCTGAGATGCACTAACTGGAAAATGCCTTTCTTGGTGTTTCAGTATAGTGCTTTTAATATAAGGAAGTGCTTTAGTTAAGCCCTACAATGTTGATGACAATGACAACGATTACATCTTATCTCTTCCAAAATGTGTTCCCAGTTACTACCTAGTTATCTGGTTAAGTTTGGGGTATTTCATAAGACATTATTAGATAGACAACTGTGCCATGTAGAAAAAAGTGCTGAGCATTCTGGCTCCACGATTTTAATCCATTAACTCCATCCCAACTTCAGTTTCTCATCTGTAAAATAGGAGTCATAACACCTACATTTTAGAACAGCCCTGATGTTCAAATGACATATTCTTTCATTCATAAACATTCATTAAGCAATTTCTTTGTGCTAAGCACTGAACTAGGTTATGACTATCTAGTAAGCAACATTCTTCTTTCAGGGAACTTACAGCTTGAAAGGTACTCGGACATGTTAAGAAATAGTTGTAAAATAATGTTAGAAATGCATGAACGAAGAGTAGTGAAGATATAGCAAAGGGAGAAAATCACTGATTCTGCTTTGAAGAAGGACACCATGGGTTAAAGGGCCCAGTAAAGTTCCTGGTATAAAAAAAAAGATACAAGATGTTTTCGTCAAGAAATGACACATTCAATCACTTTTCTCCTTGGCCACGCTATCTTGAAACACCCCCCAACTTTTTTTGATAACGAGTTTGGTGGCATGCTAGGAAAAAAAAAAAGGGGGGGGGGCTGGGTGGGAAGAAAGGAATGGAGTAGAGAGGGAAAGAAAAGGGCAAGGAGAAAATGTGAATCCTAGTTCCACTACTTAGCACCTGTGAATTTTAAATCCTCTGAGTTTTTCTCTCCTCTGTAAAATGGGAATGATAGTGTTTGACTCATGGGATTATCTTGGGAAATTACATAATACAGTATACGTGCCAGGGGAATTGTCATTATTCATGAAAAAAAAATTAAACTCCAGAAAACATTTACTTTGACTTAACAAATAAAACAGGTTAGACAACCACTTTGAACTATTTAGAAATGTATGTGTTCTTTGGTACTACATGATGGAAACACTAAAGAACGATATTCATCTAATACCATCTTCTGTGTATTTCTTTGGTCCTTCAAAACAAAACTTTCCAAATCGCACCTAAGAGCCCTCTGCCAATTCTACAACTTCTGACATCATGCAGAGGTAAAGCTCAAGGAGCTCACTGTATTTTAAAACAAAGCAAACAAAACCTGAGTGCAACATGAAGGTGACTCAGAAACAGAGGAGGACTTACTCAGGGTACGCAGTGCAGAACTCAAGAGTATTCTTCCTTTCAGGAGGAAATTTAGCATATGAGAAATCCTTGTAACCAGAATAGATATTAAAGAGAGTCAACATTGTACCTAACTTTATTATTCAGGGAATAAAACTTATTTACTAAAAGCATCTTTCTAATAAATTTTTCTTTGCACTGAAATACGCAGTTGCAGAGATATCCTCTCAAGTCATTAAAACATAACCTGGTAGGAAATACGAGTTAAACAGCTACTACCAGAATTTAGATCAAGATACATAATATGCTTTAGAATGATTTTTCAACAGAAAAAATATGCAGTTCGTTCAAAGATAAGTTAATTAGTTCCTTTCAATTCAATGTCATATCATGAAAAGCAGAAAAGCACAAGAATTTCTTAAATCCAATTTTTTTAGTAGACTAATTTTTTTAATATCAGAAAGCATCAAGTGATATTCTTTTTTAAAAGCAAATTCTTTATTTCTGTAAAATTTAGAGAGAAATTAACATCAGTGTATCATACATTGCCCAAATATAACCAGTGCCATTTCCAACAGAGGAGTTATAATCTTCACTGTCAATTAGAGCAAAAAAGTAATTTTTTCTGGACTAAGGTATATTTTTCTGAATCCCTTTGAAATGGCAATTAAATTTACATAGAGGGACCCTGTGTAAATTCTGAAAAGCAAAGATGCAGCAGTAATGAGAATCCAGTCATAATTAATAAATTTATGTGACCTGAAAAGCACTGATGTCTTGGTTGTGTCTGAGGTCAACTGGGTACTCTGGTCAGAATGGTCCAATGTTAGAAAAGAGAATCTCATACAATCAATTAAAGTGAGCTGATGTTCTTTTGATATAGGAATATTGACTACATCTCATTCTAGGGGCACAATGAAAACATCATGCCCTATTTTCATCAATTTAGATGAATTATTTTCATGTAGATTTAAATTCTGTTTTAATTCTATCTGTGGCAATTTTTTCTTAATCTGAGTCTTGGTTATTAAATTTTAAAAAATAAAAAAATGACTTTGTATCTAAAACATGACTCGTTTAGTAAATAACATTAGAGAAATATAAAACTTTTTTTTAAAAAAAAGACTGACTGTGGGCTTCTGACTACAAGCTCCAAGTTCCAATTCAACATTAATTATATTATATGAAATTTCCAATGTTAGGCAGAAATTTGGTTCATTAACTAGAATAATTTTACAATGGGCAATATTGCTCTGGTGGGATCATTACCTCTGCAGAATGGCATTTTATTTAACAGACAGCATGGACTTCATAAATATCCATTATCAGTGCTTGAAAACCAAACAACTTTAAAAGCTAGCAGCAGTTTCTGCAAGTACAAAAATACACATTTATTACATAACATATGGTAGTAAAATTTGTCAAGATATATTATACAAACTCAAAGCCTTTTAGATAAAGCATCAGTCTAATATATTATAGATTGGAGTATATTAAAATGACATGTAATCTGTCTTCAAATCATACAATATATAATACTTTACAACAATATTAACAAACTTCACATTAAGTATTGGAGGAGTATGTAAGGGAACATAGAGAGTAGGAATGATTACTTAAAAATCCTCAGCAATTATTTTCTTCAATGCTTCAAAATTGGGTGGATGATTTTCTACCTGCCAATATTAAAAAAGAAATGCTAGAACTATTATTTTGGTAAATAGAAAAGCAATTTCTTCCAGAAAGACACTCCAAACTCTAAGAGTTTCATTCACATCTTGTAATTATTTTTTCTTTTTTTTTTTCCTGGTCCCCTAGGAAGGATACACATCTTGCAATTCTGACAGTAGTATGCCCTAAGGGCAAGGGGAGTCCCTGCTGACTTTATATATTATACCACAAAAGATGCATATGGATACTTAATGAATCTTGATATATGGGAGTGGTTAGTTATAAGGTGAAATTGACTTCACATCTGCAACTGAGATGGCCAGTGTCATGAAGGAGCTCTTTGGACACAGAGTTCTAAAACTTAGTTATAATCATTAGGGCAAACAGGGTCATGTCCTCAAGAGGTAGGTAGCACCCATATAGCTAATACTGAAATAACTTCTTCAATCTTAAAATATTTTTTCCCCCATAACTTTAGGACAACAGGGAAAGAACATTTGATATGACAGTTTCCTGGTGATTGATAAGAAAAACAATTTGGAATAACCTATTTTGTGGGAGAAAGGTCCATTTGATGGTAGACTAAAGAGATCAAATGGGCTCTGAGCAACTTCTTATGGGTAAGTAGTTAATGTGAAGGAACATACACATCCATTTTTAGAGCCATCCCTTCATGTTGGTTGGCAAGACCTGACAATCTATTCCTAGGTGAGGAGATATGTTGTTGTAGCCTTTAAGAGACAGGAGAAAGGTCCATGGATATGAAATAAACTAATGGGATATAAGCCATGAACCATGGTACAAAAATATGAAAAAACTCCTGGAAGTAAGAAAACCCAAAGACAATGACTGTCTCAGAAAGCCTGAGACACTCGGTGGGATATTCTCTTCTATGACTCTTTATAACCTGCCAAACTCTAAATCGCTCTCTCAAATGCCAAACTACAAACATCAGAAAAAGAACGATTTATAAATAACTTTTTCTGGCTGAATGTAATCTAAGAGGCAGGGCTGCAGGGAAACATTTCAGCACAGAGGTGCCATGCTTTGATCACATGCTGGTAACAGTATTTGTGTCACTGAGAAAGGATAGTTGTTGCGGTCTTTTCCTCAACACTAAGATAGTGAATGCTGTCAGGAGGTCACCTTCTAAATAGGAAAATTAATAGAATAAATAGGAAAAGCTATATTTCTGAATAATGGTCCTAGAACAGACACCTTTGAAAGGGCAGACTACCTGGCAAAAATGTAACGCTCAAGAGTTATGTCACTTAAGTGTTTGGGAGGCTTCCCCTTATTAAACACTACGAATCCTGAGAAGAATAGGATATCATGAACCTCCATTTCCTTTTCCCTCACAGCTCTTTTTCCTGAAGCCTCTGTAAAGTACTTCATCACTAACGAAAAAACAAATCAACAAATAGAGCCAAAAAAAAAAAAAACACCAAAAAACCAAAAAAACAAACTGACATCACGCTACCCAGGGTTCTTGAATCACTACTTTCCCCAGCCCGGCTACATGAATGGGCTGGTTCCTGGAATGATTCTGTGAGGACATGTGACTGTAAAATGCCACAGAAATGGCCACTGGCTTAGATTTAGGGAAAAGTTTTACATGATTTTCTTCATTATCAGCCACGCTTTCCTTCTTAATGATTTGATTAGTAGCATTTTTGTTGCCTACTTATTAAAATGTAGATGGTTTCTCTGTACAATGTCCCTACTCTCCCCAGTTCCTTACTCCTCATTTGTGACATTCTGGTCTTCTCAGGACACTAATCTCACAGACTGTTCACATAGGCATGCTTCCTCTACAGAAGATGCTTTCTCTAGCCCTCTGCTCGTATCTCTGAAACCACATGACAGGACCAATCCCATGCTTTAATAAGGGAAAGCCTCCACACTTAAATTACACAATTTTTTACCATAAAGTTTTTGCAAAATCATCTTAGGACAGCAAAATAACTTTCTTTATTAAGTATTAGCAATGATTATCCTTATGCTACCTCTCCAGGTAACTTATACAAAGGGGTCATAATAATTATTGTCTTTATGTTTTTATCCTAGTTCCTGTTCTTGTGGTCATCAGTTTTTCATTGTGGTTAAATGTCTTTGGTTAAATGTTTGTTCCCAACATCACAGACCACTGCAGGCCCTGAGTCTGGGCTGGCCAAAGCCTCCACAGTCCAAGAGCTACCTGAGGCTCTTTCACAAGGCAGGGAAGAGCCCTGGCCACCATGCTCTACTTCCTCAGGTGACTTCATATACAGCTTGAGTTTGCTTTCCACCAGGCTGAATCGAGAGCTGCAGTGTCCGCCTGAGTCTTGGCAGGGAGAAGAACCACACCCCTGGGCTGACTGCACAGCTCCTAGTCCCTCAGCTGCCCCTAAGGGAATGTCGTTCTGTTTCTCTTGCAGTGAGATGTCTTCTAGAACACCAGAAGCATTTGGAGGTAGCTCCAAGGGTCCTTTTAAAGAACCTATTTTCTTTTCCTCTGGTCTGGCAGCCTTTGCTTTCTTTTTGAGGGACCAGTTTTTCAAACTGGCCACACCATTTCTCAACCACGTGGTGGGATGGAGAGTTACAGAATGTGTTTGTGAATGCCATTCTTTGGTGTCCTTTTTTGTATAAGCCGGGTAACTGTTGGCTTGTCCTAATGAGGGAACAGGCATTCCAGAAAAAAGGCTGGAACTGCTAGAGTCAGAAGAAAGTTTGTCTTGTTTTCTTTGAGCCTGAAAAGTACAATCTATTGGAGAGGAAGTTTCAATGGGTGTAAATAGGGAGTGTTCAGAAATCTGAGAAAAAGCACTGTCCTGGGAGCTCACAGGTGTGCCTGATGGGGAAGTGCCTGGAGAGGATAAGCTGGAATAGCTAGTCCTTGGGCAAAGATTTAATTTGGGGGGTAAAACCTTCCCAGTGTTTTGGTTTGTGGCACTACTCTTGCCCACCTCAATCCCCAGGACCAAACTCTGACTAATAAGCTTTTGTCCCTCTATTTGCAAAGACTTATGCCGTTTGAGATAATCCTCTTCATGCGAGAGAACAGATTCCCAGCTGCTTTTATGCTGCTTTGAACAAATCCCCCAGAGAAGGGACAGTTTGCCTTTCTGGTCATCTATGTTGGGCTCTGAGCAGCGCCGGTGTTTCCTTGAACTCTTGAGGGCATCTGCTGTGTGTGGTGGGGAGTATCCAGATGCATCCACATCAAACAGCTGGTTCTTAGAATGATCCCGTGAGGACACAGGAATAGCCAATGGCTTGGACTTATGGTAAAGTTTCATATAACTTCCTTCATTACCAGATAAGCTTTTTTTCTTAATGTTCTGATTAGTGGAATTTTTCTTGCTGGTAACAGTGCTTGTGAATAGACTCTGTTTAAAACATGTCTTAACTCCTTCCTGGAGGGGTTGATTCTGTTTCAGATAGTCCTCATCTTTCTGACAGAGACCTGCATCACAGCTGGACTTGCGTAGCTTTTTCTGATAAAACTCCCTGAGATAGGAAAGCTGTGAATCCAGATAGTAGATGCTGGGCTCTGAGCAGCGCCGGTTTCGCCTCACGCTTTTTGCAGCATCTGCTGCAGCTGTGGACAGGTGATTGGGTGTGTCAGACAGGGCCTCGGAAGGATCCTGAGGCAGGATATTCGTGCACATTCTAACGTTCACTGGCTTGGATTCAAGAGGGTGTTCCATTTGAGCACGTTCTTCTTTAGAATGGTCTAAATCAAAGTCGTTCAGGGTTAAAAGGTCTTCCACTTCAGGTTGGTCGAAGTCGTAGTCACTGAACGTTAAAATAGAGTCCATGCTTCTGCTTCCCTGGCCAAGTTTCTTTACCATATTACTGCATGGGGTATCAACATCCTCATTTAGTTCATTTTCCAAGCTGTCATACGAAGAGTCACTCAGTTGGAAGCGAGAAATATCTGTCAAAAAAATCAAACCATGATTAACATTTTTACTTAGCACAAATACAGTCCATACTGCCTTAAAAACAAACTATGGTGCTTAGTTTAATTCTTTTTTCATGTAGAGCATTCAAATTCCTACTCTCAAGAAAGAATGAATCTTTTAAAATCTTTCCAAATGTTAGTAAAGAATAAACAAGGAAGCACCTGTTGCGATATACTAGACTTCTCTCGGGTCCTGATGAACGGGCTTTCCTTAAGTAAGATTTTCTCAAAGCAAGGAACATGTCAAAAACCATGTGAAAAATATGAAGGAATTATTGCCAGATATACCTAGATTCTGGATAAGACTCTGTTTTGTAACATGGATTGCTGGTTGTTATACATATTAATAATTAACTCTAGTCTTGGAGAATCCATTTACTAACCTATCAATTTCTCTTTTACAAAGTTCTTTAATACCCATTATCTTATTTAATGCTTCACGAAGACATTATTTTAATCCACATTTTATAAATGAAGATACTGATGTTCAGTGGCATGGAGTAATTGGCCACAGAGAATTCGTAACTGGTGGTACAGGAATTCATATTCTGGAAGATTGTTTGTCTTTCAATTCAGTGTCCTCCTACCCCCAAATGATGCCAGTTGTTTTCAAACCATCTTATAGCACATTAGCATTCTGAGAAGTATTTCAGGGACCAGGAAGAGGAAGGAGAAGAACAAAACCAGGCCTCTGCCTCTACTGCCTCTGGGCTTTCTATTCTAGTTTCAACCATAGCAAGTTCTATTGTATTTATTAGGGTTCCTCATAAAGTTTTATTTAAGAAAAGGTTCAAACCACCATACCATAGCATGCTGCCACCAATAATTTCTTGAAAGCTGGGACCTCATCTTATACATTTCTTAACCCTAACAAATTGTTAACGTACCCTGACCTATTAGCAGGCTCTCTAAGAAAGGATCAGAAGCCCTGGGCCCCACTGACCCCAGTCAGAGGCTCCCTTCACCTCAGCTGCCATGGGCTCCAGGAAAAACACTGTCCCAGCATCTCCACAGACACGTGTCTATTTTTCGCAAAAACCAATCCAATTATTCACAATACCTGAGGCATTTCCTCTAGTGTCACATCTCCCTGAAACCTCTCCGAAGAGGGAAGTGATTTCTTCTCCAAATATCCTACAGCAATTTTCAATCAGGAATTGTAATAGCAGGGTAACCTTTACAAAAGACAAAAATGAAGTGCTAGTTTTCATATAACGTGTTTACAAATCACATTTCACATATGAATTCTGATTTCAACAACAAAAAAGCAAATGTGTCCTGAGAATTTATATCTGCTTTAAGAGTACATAGTTTCTCGTAAAAAACTATGGTATTTTCAAGAGTAGTTTGGGCACTGGGCATAGAAAGTAATTTTAATCAGTGGATTGAAGTTATCATTTGTGGCCTTGGCTTAATGTTAACATTTTATACCAATTGCTGTCTTTAAAGTTAGAATGATTTCAAGCATTCTCAATAGGGTGTTTGGGGTGAAGAAATATACTCTGTTATTAAAATTTATAAAGCATCATTGGACAAAAACTTATGAAAAATATTTTTCATGTAAAGGGCAGGTTGTCAAAATCTTGGGAAAGAGGGATACTCTGCAGATGTATAGTAAAGGAAAAAGGCAGCTAGAAAGAAAACGTGTGTTTTTCCTGACCAGTCTTTACCTTATGCATTTGACTAACTAGTCTACATACATGTATTGCCTTCCACTGGGCTCCCTAACTAGAGGTGCTTGGGGGGGAGATAAGAGTTTATTAGGGAGCTTTGTGCCTCCACTGGGATGTAATGGAACCTGTCTATAGTTTCCTTCTCCCAGTAGCTGAGGCCAAGAGGCAGGAAAAATGTTGAGAGCAAAGGAAACTGATATCATGAAATAATTAATTGCCAGGCACTACAAGAGTATTATTTTTAAGTAACTACTGTATTATCACCACTTCCACTGTTTTAGATGAGGACACTGTGGGTCAGTGTAACTGATTTTGCCTAAGATTATACATCTGGCAAGTGGTGGGGCTGAGAATTGAACCTTGGCTTGCTTAACTCCAATGTCTTGTGTTTTTTTTTAAATGTTTAAAATCATGTCAGCTGCTTTCTTATTAAGTCAGTCATAGTGTTTAGCCTCCTTAAAGGGAAAAGAGAAGTAAATAAATTGCTATGGCTTTTCTGCTTGACAAATCACTTTCCTATAATCTACCAGGATAGAATAAAACACTCCATAGTTAGTAAACTCAAATTTATAAGGAAGTACACTTAAGTTATTTAAGAAATTATCTTTCAGGATTAATATCGCAAATTTCAATTTCAAAATGGGGATTCAGTCTCCCAGGGCATACAATGAAAAACTTCATTACCTTTTTTGTAAATTCATTTTCTAGTTCTGGGCTGCAGGAAGTAGGAGGCCAAAGAACACTTGGAGCGATACACACCGCTAAATTAAATGCATTCATCTGATTGGATGAAGAATGTTGCTCAATGTTGTGTAATACCCCAAAAAGATACCTTAGGAGAACAACATTGGCTCTTGGAAGCTGGTCTAATAGCCTAAAGACAGAAAAATGCACTCTTTAAGCAAGACATTTCATTAAAAAACTTGTAAAGACAGGCAACCCTAACTTTGCATGAAGAAGAGGGCAAATTGAGGACCCAGCTCGCATATATAGGTTTCAGTTAACATGGCAGCCAGCAAAGTGAGGGCTGCCTGTACAGAAAGAGAAAATAAGCAGTGGGGATTTATTTTTTTGTATTTTTCTATACTGTCTTCACAGCCCAATGAAAATGTAAAAGAATGCAGAAAAATGTTTCATTAAAAAAAATACTGCCTGAAATATTTCCCTGAAACTAGTACAATGTGTTCAAACTTAGGCAAATCCTGTAACATTTTAGAATAGTCTCAACCAAAACCCAGAAAACCTTTCTGAGAAAATTAAACAGCAATTAAATTCATAATGCTCCTTTATTTCCAAGTAGCAACACAGGAATGCTGTCTCTTGGTGAGAACCCAAACCTCAGCTATAAAGACTTCCACATCCATTCTGAGAGTTTATGCTCTGCCGCACCAGCTTTTAAGGTTTATTTTGTTCCAAGTCTTGTCTCATTGGTATCACTTCCACATATAAGTCAAACTTAAAGTAGTATATTTTTCCCTGTTCCCATTTGGTAATTGATAAGGGATTTTTAAATGATTATTTACCAAAAATGATATTTACTACTATCCAGAAAACATATATAAGCTAACATTCATGACTATTGCTTTTATCAATAAGAATCTGTAACCTGGGGAAAACAAGGTAGTCTGCCTCCTGTTGCCCAAATAGCAGAAAAGCCTTTCTTCAGTATAATAGACTGACAATGAGTACAGTTTTTGTAAGGATAAGTTATGAAGGACTTTGAAATAGACCAGAAGATTACTGTGAGCATTCAATGGAAAATAAGGCATCTAGCATACGCTTATGGGATACTGTGGGATCCCTAACCCTTTTTACAAGAGCTATGTTACAACTCTCTAAGTTGTAGATAACTGACAGCAGTGTACCTAATACTTGGCTAAAGACTTGAAAATTCTTTCTGGTTTACCTGTACCCCTGCACTCTAGTTTTAATAGAAAGGCCAGTTTTGCATCTTTTAAAAATTCACTTCAGTATTTCTGATTCAAATACATAAGTTGTGATACTTTGAGAAATCTATGAAGGTGGTTACAACATCTTCCTGATTCCCTTATTAATAGTTTAAATAAAATATTTCACATGTTTATTTTATATTTGCACGAGTCATACTATTACCTTTTTAAAAAATTACCCTTTAACAGCTTATGGGATACGTACACACACAAACACACATATAATATGTTTTAGACAATGAGCAACCAACTATAGAATTTGATGCTATCTGGTTTATACCAAACTATAATGAGAGTGGTGGTATTAATAGTATTTTGTTACATGGCTTTAGTTTCTGGTATCTTCAACAGCTGTACTATGTTCTACCTATAAAATATGTCTATCAATATCAGTATGTGGATCATTCCTATTTGAAAGTTACTCAAGAAAAAATAAATTGTACTAAACAAGCACATACAAATAAATGATACTAGGATTCTTGAGTTTTCACAGAATTGGATGTATTGCTTTTTGTTAATGGACATTTCTTTCCTATTCTCTTATAATGCTGGAAATATCCAGGAATGGGGTAGTGAGTTCTACCAGCACTTTCCCTTTGCGTGGTTAGAAACAGTGCTTTCTTTGTGATCAGACTGAGACTTTGCAACTCCCTTTTTCCTTGACACTTCTCAAGGAATTAACTGATTCTCTGCTGTGCTCCCACAGCACTCTCCAAATAGCTCTTGTGTATCACTGATTATACTGCATTATTGTTGTAATTCCCAGTTTATCTATCTTTGCTCTGCCAAACTGAATGCCTTGACAAGAGGGAATAGGTCATTTTCTCTGTATACTTGAGTTGCTCAATGAATTATATAAGGGGTTGTCTGGTTAGTTAAATATTTACCAAAGTTAAGATCATAAACTGTAGACTGGGCCTACAGTATGAGCTAGTGAATTAATGAATTACAGCTCCTATCAATTCAGATAGAGAGAAGGTGTACAACGTTCAAGTATTCCATGTTAATAGGATTAGGGAGAAAAACAATGACAAGCTAGCATAAATCTATTTTTAAACTGGTCCCCATAAATATGACTTTAATTTTTAATAGACAAACTTATAAAATATAAGTTTTTTAAAAGGATTTTTGAGACATGAACAAATCAGAATTACCTTTGAATTGTATTTATTTTTTCTTCATCATTTCCTTGATCCATTACACAGACCCAGCGATCATAGAGATCTGACGAAAAAATACTTCCTGGAATATTTCGTAGAAAATCCTTACATAGATGAAAAAACAAATATTTTAAATCATTATTCTCATGCCAAATATGTATTAGAGGAGTCAGAAAGAAAACATTTTGTTGAAAGTTCAGTTAAGTCCTCCCTTCCGCGAACTACACAGAGCTCTGTGCCAATTCTCCACTGACTTGTGGACAAAGAAACACAGGCTTTGATTTTGTTTTTTCTGACAAATGTCATTGGGATAACTGAAGTCTGGATTATGGTGGGGAAGATAAAAGACAACCTGTCTGGGTGGACACTCCCGTTTGCACACATTTTAGTAAACTAGTACCACATGGCAGGGTCTGGCAGTAAACCATTCTAAGTCTTCTTTTCCCCCCTTCCCCTTAAATGTCTAGTTCAAGGAAATGCACCAAGATATCTGTGAGGTTCATAACCTGGTAATCATTTAATCATTCTGTACGTGCTTATTCATCTGTGCCAAGCACTGCCGAGGTACTAGCAATAGAGAAGTGAATCCAACACAGTCCCTGATATCTTAGAAATTTATATACCAGTGGTATTGGTGCACAATTACATCAAAAGTTACTTAAGGTTTTTCCCTCTGTTCTGTATAGAAGGATTCTCATATATTTGGGGAGAGAAAGCATTCCAAATCACAGCTGGGATCTGGGAGCTTGGGGCAGCACCCCCATGCCTGAGGTACACTAAGTAACAAGTCCATGGTACATTATCCTTTCTTAGAGACCCTATTCTACTGAGACCACTGGTGGGGCTGGCTAGGCTGAAATCAAACCATGACACAAACAGTGTATGACCAAGGGAATTTGTTGTTTAGCTTTTGTTTACAAAAAGCTTAAAAGTAAATTTGGGCTTTGTCCTAGACAGTTGATTCTAGACCAACTCTCTCTGTTGCTTTTGATATAGCATTAGCAACACCAAGCTTGCAGCCTGATCTCCACCTCAGTAAACTTTAGGCAGAGTAAACTCAATTTCATGTTAAAGCACTGTACCTGTGGTTGGCTACTGTCTTGCAATTTCCTGCTTACAAGACAGAGATAAGTGAAAGTCTGCAACTGGGTAATTTTAACTCTTGTTGGAAAACCAAATCAATAACTTTATCTATGTGCCTTATAGAAGGCAACACATAACTTTCTACTTATATCTCATGTTCATACCACTAATATAGAAGCTGTGATAACTTATTGTTACAGTTAGCTGATTGTGTGGGCATCTTCCCCACTTATGAGCCCTTCCACGGTGGGGACAGACCCTCACCTTCTTTGTACACATCAATGCCAAGTGAGGTCTCAGCCGTAGTAGAGGTCATTACTGAACTGTTGCTAGTGTCATATGGCCAAACATTAATGAGGGACAAGAGATGGCTAATCAACCATAAATGAGATTCTAAGGTAATTTTTAAGAATCTCTTTATCACGTTAGTCTCTTACGATACTTTTTCCTTTTTAGATTAGTTAATAAGAAGGAAGATGGATTGATTCAAAGTCTTCCTCTGTTCTATCATATCTTCCAGTAGAAATGTACCTGGATACTTGTGATTCATGTATACCATCACAAAAGTTACTTCTTTTTGGGTAAAGCTATTGAGTTTTCATAATACCAAACTAATTTTAGCTGCTGCACCCACACTAGAAGTCAGATTTAGAAGAGGCAAAATCTGTTATTTCAAAATGGGGTAGTGACAATAGCTCTTTTAAAATCTCAGTGGAAAACATGATCTGTCTTGAAGAAAAACATCATTAAATCTTAAACCTACACTTGAAAGATAATAACTCAGTAACATCTCAATGAACTCTCCCACAGCTGGAATAACAAGTTACGAAATACAATCACCATCACAGCTGAGAAGGATGTGAATGTGGTTCTGCACTGCAATCACCAACTCACAGCACTCAACTGAAAGTCTCCTCCTCTCCAAAACCTAGGCCATCAGAACTCTTAAATTAATCGGAGATGAGATTCTGTAGGATTAAATATGAACTTTTCCTCAAAGGTCCAATGGATTGAAGTTATGGTGTCTCAAGCAATTTTTGTCCAATTATAGTTTGAAGAGTTAAACTTAAGCAAAACCAGCGTAAATGAAAAATTAAAGGAAAACTTAAGTACCATTTCAAAACAGACTTAATAAGAAACCAAACAAACAAAAGCTTAGAAACTTTTGGTAAAAATTATGTTCTTTTCTGCAATCAATCACTCAGAAGAAATGGGAGTAAAACACAGCTATACGATAAAACTTCAATTGCGTGGAACCCATTTAACCAGACTCTTCCATCATTTGAATCATTTTTTACCTTTTGTTTTTAGACAAATAGTATTTCTGTAATTTAAAAGCACAATTTAACTCTTCTAGAACTTGCTTATTTGCAGTAGCCTCAACAATTTTGCCCAAAATTTTAAGTGTCATGCTATGAAGAATACCATAGTAAGAAAATTTTTCTAAGACAGGCTTTTACTTTCTTAAATTAAGAGATAGAAGAAAACCTAATTTTATGACAAAAAAAGAGAAAAACTCATTGTGCATATATATCCTTGGCATATATAACTGGCTAAGAATACCATGTATATCTTCATTGTATTCCAGGATTGAAAAGTAATCACAAACCCTGTGCAAAACAGATTAGATGACCCTAGCTCAAACTCTCCCATTTTCTTGAGTGATACTTAATTGCAAAAGGCTATAGAGCAAGGTTTGTTAAAAAGCAGACGTGGCCCATTTACCACGTAATAGCTGATTGTATGTAAAGAAGTCATGAAGTAAGATTCTGTAAGCAGCTGGCCACTTAGCTGGAGTAGAAGTATGCAAGATTCTTCATCATGTTTTCCTGAATTTGTTTTTTTTTTTTTTTTTTTT
>CAUYRT010048166.1:0-12977 GCA_963574885.1 Lepilemur ruficaudatus
GTTCTAATGTACTAAAAGGAGAGATATAGTCTCTGACCTCTCATTCCTCACAGGAAATATCTGCATCTACCTCAAGCACTCCTCTAGAAATAATGTTTAAGCTTTACTATCAAGCTAGCAGTACTCTTAATAAAAGCAGTACAATATTTTAACAACTAAGGTGGCTTTTTATTTTTCACATTTTAACATTAAAACTGGGATGAAATTTTAGTTTGTAAAAAGTTATGCTTTCTTTGGAAGTACTTTTCTTAATGATAAAATGAGCACAATGCATCTTTTAATTGATGACACCTTAGAATGGATGAAATACAATTGCTCTCGATATGTAGGGATTTCCGTTATAGTAGCAATAAACATTAGAAATTTAGTAGGCCAAGTGTAAGCCCTGTGGATTTTGTCTAACCAAAGACGCAGCAGAATAATTTCTCTGCCCACATTTCAGGCCAACCCCAGACACAGACTGACCTTATAGTGCACCTGCACAAATAGGTACCTCTATCTTCTATAACATCACCTTAGAATATAAATGCCAGGATCTCATTTTCATGAATAATGCAGGCACTGGGCTATTTTACCTTGATTGCTTATTCTCCATTCTTCAAAGCTTATGGCTTATACCCAAATGATGTAACCTTACCATCTGCATTAATTCATGGATTTGAAACCGACCCTCTACAAGTTCCCTGGGGTAGTTTAGCTTCATTTGTATGCATGTAAATAGCACCGAGACTGACATAAAAATTAATGAACTATTTACTTTGGTACCCTATGCCTTGCTCCAACAAAAGCAAGCAAATGTTTATATAATTAAGTTTATTAATATAAAATTAAAGCTTTATAGTCTTAAATAATGAAAACTGTAAAAAATAGGTGGTATTTAATTTTGAAAAATGTAATTGAAAAGGAAACCTCGACAAATAGTTGTGGAGCATTCATTTTATCTTTCTGATACCATCCCCCTACCCCAATCTCGACCAAAATATAGTCTGATTCTGGTACCATCCTGGAGTACAGGAGGTAGCCTAGGGTCAATTTATGCAGAAACACTACTAGTCAAAACGATCTTGGATTTAGGCCAGGGATAACCAAACTTTTAAAAATTGCCATTAATTAGAGACAATCCCTGTTGCCATTTTCATAGTCCCCATTATAAATTGCCTTGTAGTACAAATATTTTACATGTTTTAACTATAAGTTTCTTAAATACAGGAGCCATCTAAGTTTACCCTTTGTCTCTAAAATACTTGTACCTGTCATTGACAATGCTCAGTAAGAATTAGCCCTGAACAAGCCAATCTTATCAATGATATTTCTTGGAACTTCCCACTTTGCTCCTTCATTAAAGATTGAATTCCAACTCATTCTCTCCTCCCCTCAACCCCAATTTGTTTGTCCACATTTAAAAAAAAATTCATTCTGCGTATTTATGGTATGCAACATGTCATGGCATACATAGATAGTAAAATAATTACTATAATGAAGCGAATTAACATATCCATCATCTCATATAAGTACCCATTTTTTAAAATTTTTTTGTGGCAAGAGCAGCTAAAATCCACTCAGTTAGTGAGAATCCCAAATACAGGACAATTTTATTACCTAGTCCTCACGTTGTACATTAGATCTCTAGAATTGCTCATCCTATATATCTGCTACTTTGTGTCCTCTGACCTATATCTCCCCATTTACTTCCTGCCTCCCCACCCCATGAAAAACTCTTTTGTTGTCTATATCTGTACATTTAAATTGTTTTTAGATTCTACACATGAGATCGTGCCATGTTTTTCTTTCTGTGTTTGGCTAATTTCACTTAGCATACTGTCCTCCAGCCTTATCCATGAAGTGACAAATGGCAAGATATTCTTTTTTAGAGCTGAATATCCCATCATGTGTATATATTCCAATGTTCATTGCAGCATTGTTCACAAAAGCGAACTTATTCTTATCTTGTTGGATGCTGATCTTACCAAATTACATCTTGATTTCAGAGTCCAGATTTGCCCTTGATTTTGAAGTTGATGACAGATTTCCATTTTTCAGGTTTTTCATTTAAAACATATGAAACAGCATAGCTTTATCTAGTTCTAGCTGTTTAGGAAACCAAATTGTCATGAGCTAAGTTTCTCCATGGGAAAAAGAGGACAGACATTTTTTATTGTTTAATTTGACATTGCCTATACATGAATATTAATTATTTAATATATTACATAGAGAGTCTCAATAGTATTATATGGTTTTAAGTATATAGTTTTTAATCAGTACTATTAGATACCAAATTTTCCTTTGGGGTTTTCTTTTAAGTAAAATATATACTTCAGAAATTCAGTATTAAATAATTCTACTTATACCAATGAAATTTCTGAATTATTTTTTGATAGGTTGCTTCCCCCTTCCTCATCTGTCTTTGTTATATCAAAGAACCAAGGGCAAACCAATGGGAGTTATTATTTAAAGGGTAAAACTCACAATTCTAATTAACATAAAATGCACTTGACACCCCTGTACCAAAAAAAATTAACTGAGGCATGGAGTATGGAGGGAACTGAAATGAAGAACTAGGAAGCCAATACACAACTCTTTTCATAATTCCATTTGAGAATATATAGAGACACCAAAAAGCAAACATTCTTTCATCAAAGAACAATAGACTCCTGCTAGGGATGCTTGCTGGTTCACAGATAGAAAACTTTAAAAATAACCACTTTGCAAAAATACTTTCCTATTCCATGTAAAACTATTGACTGCCTCAGTGAGTTCCTAAGTGTTGCTGGTTGAAAGGACCATTGTGAGTTGGCCATGGGCCAAGACAGTTGGCTGTGCCTGTCACCTGGAGGCCACTTGAATATTCTAAGAACATAAGACCTGATGTTTCTGGATTCCCACCACACGGTACAGCCATAAATAGGTAGCAATGAATTAAATGAAATATGTTTTATAGGCTAGCTCCATTTGGCCATGTTTATAGAGAACAGTCACAGGGATACTGCATGAGAAAATGCTTGAAACAGATTGTATTTAATGCCTGATATCTATGAAGCTAGGTTTGTTAAAAACACATCAGCCTAAAATAAATAAAAGTTTATTCAAATGTCATAATACCTTTATCTTCTGATCACACATTATATTAGACTTACTGACAAAGTTAACAAAATAGTTGCTGTGTGCTAAAAGGTACTACATATCAGATACACATAGTTCAATTATATAATATTGCCAATATTCTTTTAAGAACAAAATCTATAATTTGGAACATACAAGTCAGTATTTCTAAATAACTCTTTCAAATGATGGTATCAAATTCTATTCACAATTAAAATGTTCTTTTTGTATTCATGAAAAGGTTCAATTATATTTTATTATTCTATCAATCTAAAATCTGCCAAATTAAGTAGACATATGCTGGAACAAAGTTCAAAGTTTCTCTTAGAGAATCAGTTTCCTTCTTTTAAGAACAGTTTCAAAGACTGGACAAGATGCACATTCTAAAAAACATTTCTCATGTGCCAATTTCAACAAATAATCAAGGAATTTAAAGAGGAATAATATCTTTGTGAACATAAATGTAAAAATTCTCAAGAAAATACTAGCAAACTGAATTCGACAGCATATCAAAAAGATAATCCACCATAATCATGTGTGTTTCATACCAGGGATGCAAGGATGGCTTAACATATGCAAATCAATAAACATGATTCACCACATAAACAGAAATATACAAAAAGATCACATGATCATCTCACTAGATGCATAAAAAGCATTTGATAAAATCTAACACCCTTTCATGATAAAGACCATCAACCATAGAAGGAACATACATAAAAATTATAAAAGCCATATAGGACAAATCCACAGCCAACATCATACTGAATGGGGGAAATTTGAAAGCATTCCCCATAAGAACTAGAAGAAGACAATGGTACCCTCTGTCACAACTTTCATTAGCATAATCTTGGAAGTCCTAGCCAGAGCAATCAGTCAAGAAAAAGAAATAAAGGGAATCCACATTGGGAAAGAGGAGGTCAAATTATCCCTGTTGGCTGAAGATATAATCTTATATCTAGAAAACCCTAAAGAACCCACCAAAAGACTCTTAGAATTGATAAATAAATTCATCAAAGTCTTAGGTTACAAAATCAATGTATACAAATCAATAGCATTTCTACATACTAATAATAGTCAAGCAGAGAGTCAAATCAAGGACTCAATACCATTCATGATACCTACAAAAAATAAAATAAAATACCTAGGAATATACTTATGAGCAAAGGAGGTTAAAGACCTCTATAAGGAGACCTAGAAAACACTGATGAAAGAAACTGCAAATGATACAAACAAATGGAAAAAACATGTCCTGCTCATGGATTGATAGAATCAACATTGTTAAAATGTCCATACTACCTAAAGTCATTTACAGATTCAATGCAATCCTATCAAAATACCAGCTTTATTTGGAATCAAAAAAGAGCCCCAAAGCCAAAGCAATGTTAAGCAAAAAGAACAAATCGAGAGGCATCATATGACCTGACTTCAAGTTATATAATACTACATGGCTATGGTAACCAAAACGGTATGGTACTGGTATAAAAGTAGAGACATAGACCAATGGAACAGAATAGACAACCCAGAAGTAAAACCATCTACCTACAACTATCTGATGTTTGGCAAAGCAGAAAATAACATACAGTGGGGAAAGGAAGCCATATTCAACAAATGGTGCAGGGAAAACTGGCTAGCCACAGGAATAAGAATGAAAGAGGATCCATACCTCCCATGAGTCACAAAAATTAATTTAAGATGGATTAAAGATTTAAATGTAAGGCATAAAACCCTAAAAATTTTTGAATGTAGGAAAAACTTTTTTAGACATTGGCCTAAGCAAAGAATTTATGACTAAGACCCCAAAGATAAATATAGCAATAACAAAAATAAATAAACTGGTCTTAATTAAATTAAAAAGCTTTCGCACAGCAATGGATATAATCAACAGAATGAATAGACAATGTACAGAATGGGAGAAAATATTCACAAACTATACATCCAACAAGGACTGATAGCCAGAATCTACAAAGATCTCAAAGAAATCAACAAGAAAAAAATAAACCATCAAAAAGTGGGGCAAATGACATGACCATAAGTTTTTTAAGGAAACAGACAAATGGCCAATAAACATATGAAAAAGTGCTCAATATCTCTAATCATCAGGGAAATGAAAATTAAAATTACAATGAGATACCACCTTACCCCTATCAGAATGGCCATTATGAAAAAAGGCAAATAACAATAGATGTTGGCATGGATACAAAGAGAAAAGAACATGTATACATTGTTGGTTGGACTGCAAATTATTAAATAGTACAACCTCTATGGCAAACAGTACGGAGAGTTATCAAATAAATGTGGACCTACCTTTTGATCCAGCAATGCCACTGTTGGGTATCTACTCAAAGGAAATGAAGTCATTTAATCAAGACACCTGCACTGGAATGTTTATTGCAGCAACATTCACAATTGCAAAGATGGGGAATCAACCCTAAGTGCCCTTCAATTCATGAGTGGATACAAAAGTGTAGTGTGTGTATATCACAGAGAATTACTAAGCCATAAAAAGGAACAAAATAATGTCATTTGCACCAACGTGGAGTGAACTGGAGACCATTATCCTAAGTGAAGTAGCTCAGGAATGGAAAATCAAATAGTATGTGTTCTCACTGATACGTGGGAATTAATAGGTGGGTATACACAGGCACGAAGCGATATAAAGGACTTGAGAAACCGAGGAAGGGGGAGGTTGCGAGGCTGAGCTCAGAACAAAACTTACCTGTTGGTACAATGAACACTATTGTGGTGATGGGCATACCATAAGCCCTAACTTAAGCATTATACAAGATATTGATGCAACAAAACACTTGTACCCCCTTAATTAATATTTTGAAATAAAAAAACTAATACTCAAAAATTTTTGAGCACCTAAGAAGAGCTTTGTTTACTATTTCTTTACTATTTATCACTATTAATAGACCTTAGATTTATTCCCATCCTTCAGTAGAAAGAAGGAAGTCAATGTAGGAAAAAAAAAAAAGGAGAAGAAATGAAAGAAGGGTCAAAAATAACTGAACATTTAATGAAAAGCATCTATGTATCGACATTGTTTTCCTTTCTCAAATACCCCTCCTTTGCTTTAAATATTGTCAAGATACAAGCTTTTGGAGTTCATGCCTAGATCTCACTGTGATTCATGAAAATTGTAATCAAATGTGAAACCTTCCTATCTATCAAGATTGCAAACTAATTTGTTAAAAAACAAAATAAATTCATTTGAATATGTTTGATACTTGACTCCAACCATAAATATTATTAGTGCTTTGTTAAAATAACAACAGTGGCAACAATAATAATAATGAATGGCAGAGATATAAGATATAACGTGTACTCAGCCAATTCATTGTGTTGAAGGCTTTTGATTTCTCTTTTATAATGAAACTTTGGAGTACTTAGCAACTATTAAAGCATCTAGCCAAGAAAATCTTCAAGAGATTTATAAATAAAAATGTCTCTAGAAATTTACAAAAGAGGTAACAATGTTTCAATGCCTTATAGCAAAGAAAGTTATTTTGGACTTTTATTTGCTGGAGCTGACTTCATCAAAAAGAGCCAATTCATCTGACTACTCCCTCATTTCTCATTACATTTAAATTGTATCATCTTTAAAATAGTGAGCTCTCTAGTAAGAGGCCAGTGTGAGAGGATGAAAGAGAATTTACTTTTTTAGAGCAACTTCATGTAAGCAAGCTTGGTGCCTTAGAAAAATCATTCTAAGTATCCCTCCAGAAACCCCTTAGGTAGGCAAGAATTATTAGCTCTTATTTTTCCTTACCAGAAAACTCTGGCTAACAATTCAGTCACCGAAAAGGGATTTATCTGCCTGTAAAGGCCAGGTTCTCTGTTACTTTCTCATTTCCAGATATTTTGCCTGGAACTTCCTTGTCACCAGGAAGGCTCGCCCTCATTCTAAAGGTCTATGATGCCTATTTCTGTCATATCATTTATCAAAATCTTTTGAATTCATCCCTTTCAGGATACTATGAGGTCCTGAGGATGGGATTCTTGTCTTTCTCTCCTGGCACATGTCCCTGGCATGTGGTAAACATTCACACAATTATCAGCAGAACTAACCAAATTCTCTTCCCCCATTATCTTTCTGTGCTTTTTATTTAGAGAGCTAAAAAAAAAAAAAAAAAATCAGATTTGGACTTGTTTTACCCAAGTTGGCCCTTCATTATATTTGGTTTTCACCTGAAAAAAAATGGGCATAAGATTGAGCTCTCAGACAAATATGCCATAATACAAAGTAATGGAAGAGTGTAAAGTTTCTTGGGACCTTGTTATGAAGCCAAAGAGGACTAATGTAATTCACTGATTTTAAATTATTTCTACAATAACAAATGACATAGGGATACATATAGGTCTGTAAAAGGTGTGAATCTATAATATATGGAGGGAGATTACATTTAATAGTAAATCAAGCTTTAGTGCTTAAAAAATTACCTGCTGTTTTAATTTGAGCAAACAATATGAGGACGAGGAAAGACACCTGGGGCTTATTGTTTGACATAGGGGCGAGAAGGGTGTGTGAGGGCAAGAGTTGGTATAACTGGATTACGTTTTTCTCTCATGCATAAAGAGAGAGATTTCTAACTCCCAGGAAAAATGCCCTGGGAGCCTTACTATTTGCTTACAGAGCAGCTGCACATGACCTACAATAATGTGGTAAATGATCAGATCAGACTTTCTAATCCTACTCCCTCCCTTTTGGGCTAGACAGAATACAGAAATATTTCCTCCCCAAGGCAGAATTGAGAGGGGAAAAGTTATTTCCTTCTACTCACAGGAGTAAATATTTGAGGAAGTTTGAGAGTAAATTGATTTTTAAAACAAACAAAAACAAAACAGCCTTTCTATGCACTGTTAGGGATCCCCAGAGGTACACTGTACAGGTTGGTGGATGCTATCACAGAATCCGAAAAAAAAAAAAAAAAAGAATCTTGGTTTCTTTGCCTTTCTTTACCTTTCTCCAAAGGAAGATTTATTTCAGGAAGCCCTGTGGGCAGAAACACCAAATTCAGAGCCACTATTGCCCAAGGACAAACATATTCTAGTCTCAGTAGAAAACTTCCCAACAATCTGAATTCTCTTTGGGGAAGTAGCAGTGGTGACTGTAGGCAATCTGTTTTAAAACCTGAAATCCCCACTTGGCCAGGACAAAGTGAGTTTCATAAGGCATGACAAAATGATGGGAATCACCCAAATTATGTTTTTACTACAATTAGCTTACTGCACAGCCATAATATATTTTAGTTGCAGCACAGTTCTATTGGAAGAGAAACAAAATGCTTTCATAACTCAGAAATATCATAAACACTACTTTCAACATGATTCTTAATACAAAATGGACAGTTATCAGTACAACTGAGGGTGGGCACATGGACATAAAGGATGTCCTTTGGAAAAATATTGGAATATAAAACTTTATACGAACCATAAATAAAATTTATAAGCAATGTAACTCTGGAGAGAATGTACACTGAGTATGCATCACCCTAGAAATACTGGTGTCAAAATAACTGTTTGGCTCCTATTGAATCCATGCTATTGATATCATCAATAGCAAGAGTCAACTTTTTAAGTGTTTTATTTCAAGAATAGCTAAATGGGACATCAATGAAAGATATAGTTTACGGTTTATGGCCATACAAATATTGAAGGCAGAAAAGAAAGTACCCTTCCCAATATGTTAAACAACAAATAATTAAATGTGTTAACATGTTTGTAAAACTTTAAAATGTATAGATTATGTTGATCACCTAATGCTGATCAGACTGCTGAAGTGAATAGCTGTTACCATTTCGACTGCCTTATAAAGTAACAAAATGAGCTTTCATACCGCAGCTATACCACCACTTATTAATTATAATGAAATGAATTAGATTAATTGGCACATTATAACAATGACAGAAAAAAAGATGTGGACAGAGATAGGTGAATACCCATGTGCCTTAAGAATTCTATTAAGAAAGTTAATAACATGTTACAACTATAGAGTGGGTTTTTGTATGCCACAGAGAGTGCTAAGCTTGTTATATAGTTTAGCCTATTTAATCCTCACGACACTTATGAGATGAGGGGCGGGAAGGCTTAGAAATTTTATGCAATTTGTCCAGGCTCTCGGAGCTAATAAGTAAAACTGGACTTCAAACTCTGTTAGTATGACTGAGATTATAGCTCTTAATAGTTTTGATATATTAGAGGCAAACACAAGTAAAGGCCTTTATGAGGTAACACAAGAAATCAACACAGAAACAAGGGACAGTGAATGTATCTGGACTCCACTCAACTCCCACTAATAATGATCATCTTCATTGACCATTGAATTATTCTAATGGATCACCCAAGCTTTAATTCCTCCAGTCCCAGCTTTGCCAGCTATGAAGTGTTTCCAAGTCAACCAGCTTTAAGTGATTTTTGTTCAGGGAACCCATCCATGTGTTTTGTTACATACCCTTTCATAGGTTTGTATTTTGTCCTTTCGAAATCATTACATTCAATAATGTCTTAAACTCAGTAAATGTTTGTTGTTTTGATTTCATTGGATATTTGTATGTGTCTGCATGTTAGTTTACTTTCTCCTCCAAGAGGACTCAATTTAATATTTTAATATTTTCATCCATTCAGTCCAGCAACCCTGTCATATTCCCTAATCAATTCATCCTCCCACTCTGCACATTTTTTTTCTTTCAAAATTATCTACTGTCTTTAACTTCTAACATTTTGGACCATCATCCCTACCTTCATTTTCAGCAGACTTCCCTTTATTCTTAATTAGAAAACAGAGCAAACTTATAGCCACACAATATACCTTTATCCATTCCTTCCTCCATTCTCAGTTATATGTAAGTGCCATCCCTTTGCCTACAGAAGGTATACTTTCCTTTTTCTCTCATGTACATCATTCTCTCTCTTGGGAGAGAGAAGAGAGAAGGAAACCAACGGATGTGTGAGAGGTCAGTCACAAGGTCAGAGAGCTTGGCCTCTTCCTCACTCCCCTGCTTCCCTGTCTCTACCTCCTCCACCACATCCCCACTCCCCACCCACGGAGAGGCTGCTCTTAACAGACACCATTAAAAAAATATTTTTTCCTATTGTTTTTTCACTAGAAATATGACAAAAGAACAAAACTAACTAAAAAAGATCACCCCCATACTATTTTAAAAAAATCTATCCAACCTATAGGAGAAAATAAGGCTTTTTCCTCTTGATTGTTCTTTATGTCCTTGGAAATATGTTTAAAAAATCCCAGTGGGAATTTTCAACTCCTCAGTCTACTTAATTGCTAAGTATTACATGGCACAGTCTCTTCCTGTTGCTTTGGAATCCCCACGTGCTCCAGGCTTTCTTCTCCAATTGCCCTTCTCAGGATTCTTTCAAGCTTCTCTTCCCCTCCCCGCCTCCGCTATTTAATGTCAGAGGCCTCACTTCTATTCTCACAGTACCCTCTCTGCCTATTCCATCTCATTCCTGCCCACGACTTCAAATGCCATCTCTATGTCACTGATGTTCACGGGCAGGATGAGTTCTAAAGCACAGAACCTTTCAGGAAACAAAGAAATCAAGTATTTAGGTACTCATTAGGTATCTGTTAATAGAAATTGTAACCATAGAGTTTCAAACTGCATTAAATAAAACAAATCAACATTTGTCAGATAAAAATTGGCTCAAACTAATCTTTTATTTCTTTAAGAAGAAACTTTGTTTCATTTCTTTACTATGGTTGTAAAGTAGTAGTTGGCACTACTGTTACTTGTGCCAACTATTTTTACTTTATATTAATAATTATTATGTATATATATGGAAGCAAAGCATTTGAGATATCTATCATTACCTTAAGTTTAAGACTATAAAATGTATTTACATTTAATAAAACATAATTTTTCTATTTGAAATTCAGTCGTTTAATCATTTCATTGCCACCAACTGTGACATTCCATTAACAATGCATAAAGTGTCAAATGTTTAGGATGATTAATGAGGGCCACAGGAGGAAGTGAGTGAAGTAGCTCTGAGGAAAGTGAGCTACTGTCTATGTCAGAGTCAGCTGGAGCCTTAGCCCCCATATAAAACCCCTTATCATGGCACAGGAAAAGCCAACACTTGCCTGGATAGTCCTTTCCACAATAGCAGTAGTCTTCAAACTTCATGTAACCTCCCAAACTAATTTTATAAAACTGTATACCCCTCAGACATTTTGAGGTGGACAGTTAATCTATTTCATGATAAGTTTAAATAGCAAAAGATATAGGTTTGTAGTATATTAAAAATATTGATATTTTAGAACAAAACCTATGTAATTGTTTTAATGAATCCAAACTAATCTAAATACTAGAGAAAACCACATGAACAAGATTTTATTTACAGCTGAAAATTTTACTTCAGTCATGTGTCTTTTTGAACTCATTTCTATCCCCATTTTTATCCTAATGTAATAGGATAAGTCTTTGTAAAGTCTTTGAAAGTCTTTGTATTGATGTTTCTCAGCAAAGATTTGTATCTAAAAATTATTTTTCAAATATTCCCTGTGACCATACAATTCTAAGTTTAAAAAAAATACTTCTTTTGGGCTGAGTTACTATTAGAAGAGCACAGGTATCAAAACAAACATGCAAAACTGTGACAAATAATTATTAAGCAAAGATTATAATCATCAAAAATGAATCTCTTAATGAGATGGATAGACTTGATTTTCCCCATGTAGTTCATGTATTTAATGGATGACGACTATGACTTATTGTTAAAAGGAGACATTGTTCAGCATCAATTCTGTTTTTTTAATTGCTGTAACTGTGGAGATTCTTTTCTCACATAAATAAATAGATAGAAATGGAAGAAACTCTTTCATCATAGCAACATCACTCAAGTCCTTGAACTCCTTCTCAGTGATATGCCAAAAGTCAGTGATCTTTCATCAAAAATTATTTTAATTATATACTGACTGACAAGTCAATTAGGCCACTCTGCAATTTCCCTTAAAGTAGAGAATTGTAAACCACCTGACCTAAAAATGGATTTGTTACCTAGTTATCCAAGCCATTTCATTTGTCAATACTACAACCAAACAAATTCTCTCTCTCTCTCTCTCTCTCTCTCTCTCTCTCTCTCTCTGTCTCTCTGCTGGGTGTATCTCAAAGTTCTCTGAGTTCACATGCCAGTGGAAAATCCTCACGTAACACCAAAGATATACAGACTCCAGTTTAAAATCCACTACACTATCACACAACGGCAATTTCATATTACATGTATTTAGTTCTCCTAGAAGTATGCTAATACATATAACAGATCACAGAGTAGACCTGAATTAAACAGCTTTAAATGAAAGATCTTTTCTCAAGGATCTTCCTATCATCAGCAGCAAATAAGCATACACACACTCCTTTATGGTTCAAATATCTATAGCAACTAATTCACTTTTAACACAAACTAGGAAGAAACCTTCCAAAGAATGCTATGATTTGTTTTATTTGCTCAGCAAGATATATTAGCCAAACAAGGCATTGCATTATTAGTAATAACCATGAATCTATTCATTTATAACTTTTGGAAAACAAGCAGAGGATTGATTCCCTTAGTTGGGTTCTGAGAAATAGAAAATTGGCTCGAACCTTAACAATGTTTCCTGGCTATGAACACTATCATGTCTTGAGGAGTTACAGAAAATTATTAAAATTGTGGCCAAGTACTGAAAGCCAGCGCTGAGCAGTTTTACAGCTTTAGGAGGCTGCAAACTGAGGCTTTCCTTGTTCTGTGGCAAATGCTTGGAACTGACAGAAACAGCTACACTCGCTGCATCTGAAGAGTACCAACAAGCTGCTGTTGGGCCTCCCACATCAAACAACAAAACCCACTCCTCTACCCCATCCCTGTCAAAA